>JAUELO010000329.1:3140971-3165230 GCA_032357855.1 Amphibolips quercusostensackenii
TTAGACATCGGATCCTGATCTTGAAGTAGGTTATTATTTTTTTTTTTATAACAAGATTGTATACTAAATTTTTTTAAACGAACTGTCTACTATTACAGAATGTTCAATCAGTTAAAAGTGACTGTTTCGCAGTCAATTTTAACTGATTTCAATAATGCGAATTTGACGACTGACAAATCAGTCAAAAGTGACTTTTAAAATCATTCAATTTGACTCACTGATGAAATCATTCATTTTAAATAAGCAATGTATTGAATTTTCATAAAATGAAGTTCATTTTTTAAACAAAAATGGAATAGTCACTTTTTTAATGAATAACATTAGATTCTAACCTAAAAAAGCAATTTTCAGCAAAAAACGAATTTTTAACAAAATAGTTTAATTTTCAAGCAGGTAGTTGAATTAAATGAAATACGTATTCCCCACCAAATATAAAAATTTTTTAAATATGAATTTTCCCACCAGGAAGATTAATTTTCCGAAAAGAAAGAAGAATTTTCAAGAAAACACACGATTCTTCAATAAAAAGTTAAATGTTAAAATCAAAAAGATTAATTCTTAACCAAATAGATAATATTTATTTTTATTATATATATATATATTTATTTATTTATTATTTAAAATAATAGAATAGATAAATTCTCATTTAACTAAATTAAATTTCAATTAACAAAATGACCTTTCGACTATAAAAAAACGAATTATATTTTCATTATAAGAGATGAATAATTTTTAGATAAAATATAATAGTTGATATTTCAAAGAAAAAATATTTTAATTAAAAATCCAAAACAATTCACAATTTGACCAAAAATTGTTTTCATTTTACGTTTAAAAAACTCACTTTAAGCAAAAAGATTAATTTTTAGCAAAAAAAATGTATTTCCTACTAATCAAGATGAATTTTCAACAAATTACATGAAATTTTAAACATATAGTTACATTTTTAACTGAAAAAGATAGATTAAAAAAAGAATTTTTAACAAAATAGTTACATTTTCTACAAAGGAGTTGAATTTTTAAAAATACTTTAATTTTCCGCCAAAAACATTAATTTTCTACCAAAAAATGATAAATTTGTAAGAGAATACATAATTTTTTAAACAAAAAGTTAAATTTCTGACCTAAAAAGATTAATTATCAACCAATCAGATAAATTTTCAACTTTGAGGATGACTTATTAACCAAAAGAATGAATTTTTATCAAAATAGTTCAACTTTCAACCTGGCCTAGTTGAATTAAAACAAAAATCGCCAAAAATATTAATTGCCAACGAAAAAAGGTTAATTTTTAAAAGAATACATGATTTTTCAATCAAAAAGATAATTTTCAATCAAAACTGGAATAGTTTAATTATTAATTAACAAAATTGACTTTTAATAGAAAAAATTAATTTTAAACTATAGAAAAACGAATTACACATTAACAAAATAGTTATATTTTCAATAAAAAATATAAATTGTCAATAAAAAATGTATTAGTTGATATTTCAACTAAAAAGTATTTCAATTTCAGATAAAAAACAGTTTATATTTTAAGCAAAAAGATTTTAGTTTTAAATAAAAAAAAAATAAAATTATACTAAAAAAAAGTTTATATTTCTACTACAAATTTTTTTATTTCAAATAAAACACAGTTGAGTTTAACCAAAAAGTTGATTTTTCAGCGAAAAGAATTGATTTTCTACCAGTAAAGATGAATTGTCAACAAAATTTACGAAATTTCATACAAATAGTTGATTTTTCATGGAAATTTAAATCAATTTTAATTAACATAATAATTAATAATTTAATAATAATAATAATTTAAGAGTGCATTTAGTTTTAAACAAAATAGTTTAATTTCCAACTAAAAAAGATAAATTTTTAACAAACCAAAAGTAGTCGATTTAAAAAAATAATAATTTTCCGCCAAAAAGATTAATTTATTACGAAAAAAGTATAATTTTTAGGAAAGTGCATGATTATTTAATTAAAAAGATTAATTTTCAACCAAAAAAGGAATACGAAAATTATCAAAGAAACAAAAATATCTACCAGTAAAAAAAATCTTCTGCGATAGAAAAACGATTTTATATCAAAATAGTTATATTTTCAATAAGAAATCGATTCTCAATAAAGAATGTATTAGTTGATATTTGAACTAAGATTTAACTAAGATTTCAATTTTTAATAAAAAAAGTTTATATTTCAACTAAAAAATTTAAAAAATAAAAATTATCAATAAATTTAATTTGAATTTTAAATACCAAATAGTATAATCTTACCAAAAAGTTAAATTTAGTTCAGGAAAGATTTTTTTCTACTAATAAAGACGAATTTTAAACAAAGTACATGAGATTTCAAACAAATAATTGAGTTTTCAACTGGAAAAGATCAGTTTTCTATCAAAAATATCATAGACAAATTTTCAGTTGAAAAATTAATTTTTAGCCAAAAAACAGCGAATTTTAAACCAGGTAGTTAAATTTTAAACCAACGAAATAACTTTTAAAATAAAATTATGAATCATTAACCAAGAAAATGAATTTTTAACAAAGTAGATTAACTTTCAACCAAAGATGGAAAACAAAAGCCATTTTAGTTTTTAATAAAAAACAATAGATTTCATTCAAACAAAACAAATTTTTGAAACGCACTTGAATTTGTAAATAAAAAATGTTAATTTTCAACAAAAAATGGAATAGTATAATTTTCATATATCAAAATTATTTCCAAACAAAAAAAAAATCGAATTTTAAATCAAATTTGTTAATTTTCAAACAAACAGATGAAGCCTTAACTAAAATGATAAATAATTAACAAAAAATGTTATTTTGATTGATCTAAACAATTCATTTTGAATGACGTAATCAGTAACTTTCACTAATTAAATCATTCATATTGGTTGATCTAATCCGTAAATTTCCATGCGATGAACAGTCATTTATGGTTGATTCAAATTATTTATTCAAATGTAATAATTTAATGAAGAATTTTAATTTATGAATAATGTAACTATTTTATTGTAGCAGATTTCACTCACATCCATTGGCTGGTAATAGGTCACATCTATTGACTGATAATAAGTCACATCCATTGACTGAAAATCAATCACTTGTATTGACTGATTGATTCAGTCATTTCTACAGTTTGTCAGTAGAAATGACGGACCTTTCAGTCAAAATATTGACTGATTGATTTAGTCAAATATTTAGTTTGTCAGTAGAAATGGCAGTCTCTTCAGTCAAAATTTTGACTGATTTAAATAAGGAGTGTCAAATTGAAAGGTAGCTTTTTCATAGTTTTAATTTCTGTTTTCAATTGCTTATCTTCCTAATTCTTCAAATTTGTTTAACTGAGCTACATTTTCTTTACATTTAGATTATTAGGTAGAATTACATTTTTCTATTTCCACGTTGTCATTCAGTTATTTTTGAAGGCAAATAGCCCTCATCGTCATTTTATTGTTTGAATGAGCTTTAATCCCCACATAATTGTATCTTTGATATACAGATGATGTACATTTTCCCTGGCTTGTAAACACACTGTAATGAGCGTATAGAATTTATTTGTCACGTATGTTTTTCTTAAGTGTGGAGAAAATCAATTAGATGCGAGAATTCAATTGTTAAATAAATATAGTTGGGATTAATTAGTCATTAACGTCTCTAGATTGGTAATTTGTGTTAATTGATTAATTATAAAAAATAAATAATTATTCATTATTAATCTTATTAAATTTTCAAATTAAAATATATAATTAATATTGATACAAAATTTTTCTATTTTATAATAGTATGTATTATAGGTAAAATAAAAGAAAAGAAAAGCAAAGACAATATTTTTTATCATTGCCAAAATTTGGTACCCTAACCCTATCCTCAAAATTGATTTATAATATTTTTTATATTATATAGAGTATAAATATAAGAATGAGCGCAATATAAGATTTTCATATTGTGTAAAAGTTTATGAACAGGGTAAACATTTTTATGAAAACCTTCATTTAAAAAAACAATTTTTTTAGAATGCTCTCGTTCAACATGAAAATATGTCGTCAAGCACAAAATACTACAACTTTAACTGTAATTTTTATTCAATCTTCATGATCAATAGCTTATTTTTTTCCTTAAAAGATTCTTTACAACTTTATTTGTCTGGTTCTCAATCAAACTAAACTTTTTAGGAAATATACCACTTATTAGTAAAACATTGTTTATCACGTATTAAATACTTTTTATAAAAATAGCATGAATAGAATTTGTAGAAAATCTTATAAAGAACATAATAAACCGATATAGTATTAGAAAGATTGAAAAAACAATACGCTTAATTTCTAAAGCAAAAATAAAACGGAAAACTTAGAACAACTATTTTTTAGTAAATAATTACGTCTAAACTATTCTTTCTACAGTAAATTTAGATTTCTTTTTCAAAATTTGTTAGACTTAGCAGTGTGACTACCTTTCTTGATTTCATAAATGAATTTAAAGATTGAGCAATGTCCTTCACTTTATACTGAAAGCTTCCTTAATATTTTAAATGTATTACTCAATAAAAAAAACCCTGTTTCCTTTATTTACAGTAGTAGACAGTAGTATATACATATGGATATAGAATATGCCCTAAAGATCACTTATGCAAATTTTTAGAAAATAAAAATAATAAAGAAAGTAGTCTTTAGAATCAATAATTTATTTTTTATTCACTTTCATAAGTATTAAAATTGTTATCTTTTTAAAGGAAGTACGTATAAATACCTTGTTTTTATTGCTTTGCTAATATTCTTAGCACAATTGTCTTTATTTCTGGGCCTCTTTCTACCTCCAGTTGGAGTTTCTGGCAAACTCGATGACATTTACGTTTTTAATTATAACGGTTCGGTACTATTTGAAAGCTCCTATTTCGTTAACGATTAATTCAATTAAAGTGATACTTTTCACAAAACTTCAATATATTCTAATAAACATTTCTTTCGCAGGAAGTTCAGGCTTACTCAAAATTCCCTCGATAAACGAAGCGATTGAAAATGGTCTCACATTATTTTCATACCGCTTGACAAAAAAATTTATAACTTTTTTATCAATAAAAATCTAATAATTTTTAATAGCAGATCTTCTTTATCACAGTTTTAGGGATAAATCCTCAAATTTTCATCTAAAAATATTTAGATTTTTGTCTTTTGGAGCGAGTTAAAGTGAAAATATTTAGTACATTTGGTTTTCTGAAAAATCCAGTTATTTTGATTTTTTACAGAAACGGTAAAAGATACAACTTTTTGTCCAAAAGAAAAAACATGCGCAACAAAATTCCCTACAAAGTGATATTATTATTTTACACAAAAATCATTGATTCACATCTTATGATTTTAAATAATTAAATTTGACTCACTGATGAAATCAGTCCTTTTAAATAAACCAATCTATTGAATTTTCAACTAAAAAAAAGTTTTTAACAACAAATAGAGTAGGAAAATTTTCAATAAATAAAACGAATTATTTGCAGAATATTTCAATTCTCAACAGAAGATAATTATTTTTAACTAAAATGATGAATTTTTAACCAAAAGATGATTTTTCAAACAAAGTAATTCAACTTTCAAAACAGTAGTTGAGTGTAAAAAAAAAAAATTAATTTTGTGCCAAGAAGGGTATTTTCTCCCAAAAAAGGTGAATTGTCAACAAAATCCATGAATTTTCAACCAAATAGTTGAATTTTTAACTGAAAAAAAAATTTTAACCTAAAATGGAAAACATTCATTGTCAGTTTAAAAATTTTTAACCAAATCAGTAATTTAGAATGATTAAAACTGTAACTGTCGTGGATTAAATAAGTCATTTTAAATTATAATAACTTATTTATAAGTTATTTATAAGTTAACTTATTATAATAACTGTCATGGATTAAATTAGTCATTTTGGTTTATCTAATACGCCGATTTCCATATGTTAACCAGTAAATTATGTGTGGTTCATTTTAATCATTTATTAAAAAGTTGGAATTTCATAGAAAATTTTATTTAGATAAAATTTTACAATTTTATTATAATAGACCAATCACTTTGATTGACTTAAAAATCAATCATTTTAAATGACTGTTTGATTCAGTGAGCAATATTAACTGATTTGTTTGTTAAAACGACTGCTTTTTCAGTAGAAATGACTGATTTTTTAGTGGAAACATGTTTGATTAATTTATTTAGTCAAATTTTGACTGATTGAAATTCAGATTTAGAGGGATATTTTAAATTTATAAAAATATTATTTAATAAGAAGTACAAATCTTATCAAGATCTTTCCTTTGTGAACTTTCTTTAGATCTCTCTCGGAAAATTAACTTTTGTACACTTTGAATTTTAATCAGTCAAAATTTGACTGATTAAATTAATCAAACATGCCTTAACTGAAAATTCAGTCATTTATACTGACAAAACGGCTTAACAGATAAATCAATCAGTTTTGCTGACTGTATAAATTCTCCAATCGAAGCGACTAATTTCAGTCAGTCGAAAGGACTGATTTGTCAGCTACAAGAAAACAGTAAATTTATTTCTAAATTAAAGCTCCTAATTAAATTTCTATACTTTAATTAATAAATTAAATCAACCATAAATAAGTGAATAACACATTGAAAGTTACTGATTACGTCATCCAAAATTACTGATTCGTTCAGTGGACTTCACTAATTAGTATAATTTGTCTATTGGTAGAAAATAAATCTTCTTGGTTCAAAATTCCTATTCTTAGTTGAATTCAACTATTTTAGAGTTAAAATAAAAATTCGTCTTTATTGGTAAAAAATACATTTTTGTCGATAGGAATTAACCTTTTCAGTTGAATTAAATTGTTTTTTATTTAAAATAAAAATATTTTGGCTCAAATATAAACTGTTCGTGATATGAAATTAAAATCTTTTTAGTTGAAATATCAAATATTACATTTTTGTTAAAATTTCATCTTTTTTTATGAAAAATTTTACTATTTGGTTGAACTACTTTGTTACAAATTGATTTTTTTTGTGTTGAAGTTTCATGATTTTGCTTGACAATTTATCTCTTCGGTTAAAAATTTATTTCGAAAAAATGTATTACTTTTTTATAGTTAAAAATTAATTTGGTAATTGAAAATTTAACTATTTCTTTATTGGTTGAGAATTGATTTTTTCCAAATTCAACTTTTTGGTTGAAAATTTTGGTTTTTTACGTTGAAAAGTCTAATTTTTTGTTGAAATTTAACTAGGGTAGTTGAAACTTCAACCGCTTTGATAATAATTGATTATTTTTGTTAATTATTCATCGTTTGATTTGCGAATTCATCTGTGCGATTAAAAATTTTTTTTTCTAGAAAATTAATTATTTTGACGGTATATTAACATTTTTTTAAATTCCATTACTTTATATTAAAAATTCAACTACGTGGTTCAAAGTTAAGCTACTTGGTTGAAAATTAAATTTTTGGGTAATTAATTATTATTTCAGTTAAAAATGTATCTGTTTGCTTAGAAATTGAATAATTTCATTAAATTTTGATTTTTATTGTTGGAAATTAAACTATTACATTTTTTGTTGAAAATTGATCTTTTTTAAATAAAAATTCAACTACTTGTTTGAAGATTTACCTATTTCATCAATAATTCATTAATATTTTTTTTTATTTAACTACTTGATTTTGAGTCAAACTAATTTCTTTAAAATTTATTTATTTTTTTGGCAGTAGTTCATCATTTAGGTTATAAACTTATTTTTGTGGTTGATAACTGGTTGACTACTTTGTTGAACATTTTTTTTTTTTTTTTTTTAATAAAATTTTTCACTGAAAATTTATTTACTTTAGTTTTCATTAAAAATTGATCTTTTCCAGCTGCAAATTTAACTATTTGTTTAAAGCGTAATGTATTTTGTTTAAAATTCGCCTTTATGGGTAGAAAATAAGTTTTTTGCACTAAAAATTCTTTTTGGTTAATTTTAACTGTTTTTGATGTCAAATTAAAATCTTTTGTGGAAGTATGAACTATTTTTTATCGAAAATTAAAATCTTCTTACTATAATTTGATAAACTACTTTATTACAAATTCATATTTTGGTTAAAAGTTTAATAAAAAAAATTTTATTATTATGATTTATCATTTTAGTTGACAATTTACCTGTTTGGTTGAAAATGGAACTATGTTGTTTAAAAATCTTTTCTAAACATTTTTTTAGTTTAAAATTCTACTTTTTTGGTGGAAAATGAATAATCTTGGTTGAAAATTCATTTTTTGTTTACAAATCCATCATTTGTATTGAAGGTTCATCTCTTTTATTAAAAATTTAAGTATTCCAGTTTTGGATGAAAATTGATCTATTTTAGATAAAAATTTAACAGATTGAATAATTTAAAATAACTGATCTCTTCAGTGAGACAAATGGGCTGATTTAAAAAGTCACTTTTTGACTGGTTTCGCATTTTTCGAATCCGCATTATTTGCATCAGTCAAAATTGACATCGAATCAGTCACTTTCGACTGATTAAAATTTAGAGTGAACAAATGGTTAGAAGGAGCAGCGCCGCCCGGTGGGGCAAAAGTGACTTTGCTTATAACATCGCTATTATTTAACAATTTCAATTCCGCTTTGCATTAAACAAATCTATTCTATTAGAGAGATAGTGACTTACTAAAATCATGAAAATTTACATTGTAAAAGAAAAATTATGCAAAAAACAGTTTTGACAACAGAAAAATGAAGGATTTGCTGGCAGAAATCATTATTGCATCATGTAATTATAATAATTAAACGTAATTCAAGTCCAAAATATATTAAATATCGTAAATAATTGAGGCCTCACAAAGGGGGTAGGCGCGACCAAGATAATGGTTTACAAGTGCTTTGGTGGTACACGCATCATAAGTTTTGTCAATAAATGTTCAGCAACGTAGAATGAATTACGGTCTATAAAAATTATTATTCCCTATCCGGTCGGTAGAGCTTGTTTTTTTCATTGGTACAGTATAAATATTTTCGTGTAGTACGTTTCTAGAAGAATGTCAACGTATCATAGGTTACATCACAGCTATCACTATTTTTATTCAATATAACTTATTTTTCTTGCTGGTTATGCTTAAAGAAAATTTTTCCAGTACATAAAATACCACAGAAGCGAACCATCGTATTTTCTCATCCTTAAATGTTTTGATTTTCATAAAAAGCTGCGGTCGCCTTTACCCTCTGGTGGGGGCGAGGCTGACGAAATACAGCTTGCTATAAATAATTAAGTTATTAAATCATTGTCTTATTCTTATGATTAATACTTATGGAAATATGATGTACAATAATTTAGGACTCGAAATAAAAAGAAAAAATTGATCAAAGCCACACTTTATCAACTTCAAAAAAATCATTGACTGTTAACTGTTTGGCGCTGCCCCTCCTTACCATAATTTGGGTTCAAGAATGACGAGCTCTTCAATAAATTATTATCTATAAGAAAAACTGTTAACCACAAGAGCCAAGAGGAAACGATTAGTGTAGAACGCATAATCCGCGCGTGCCCAAAAAGTCTTAAATTTTGTCAATGATGTCAGAAAATCCTTTAAGGGCTTAAGTCCTCCAAGGGGAAAGTGACCACCTTGCATCTAAATATCCCTTCGGTAATATAGAGTGTAGGAAAGCAGCTTTGCCAGAAATGGTACCAAAAGCTGTCCCTAGAGCCATGCATCAAGAAGGATTATCAACCCAAACCCGTATGCATGCTGCCTCGTTGACTGTCGACACTTTATTTTTTCCACGTGATTCAATTACCCAGAAAGTGAAATCCTAACCTCTCGTAAATTTGTCCTATTTTCAGCTTTTTCTCCCTTTAATAATACCCTCAAGTCATACGAAAATATTTTTAAAGACCTTCTATGGCAATACAATAAGTACTTAGAGGCTTAGATTTTCTTTCACTTTTTTCTCAGCGATAAAATATGTTGTTTATTAGAGAAAATTAGGTGACATGTAGTTTTCTAATTTGAAAAAAAAATGTCTACGAAGTTACGAGTAGTTCAATTTTGAGGTCTATTGAAAAAAACACACAAAACTTTTGTCTTTAAAATTCTATAGTTTTTGATATAATTTAGATGTTCTTATTTTATTTTTGAATTTTGGTGAGGGGCTACTCATAAACCTTTTTAACGATCATAGTTTTGTCTCTTTTGACCAAATAGTTGAATTTTCAACCAAGGAAGATATATTTTCGACAAATGAAGATGACTTTTCTACCATAAAAAATGAATTTTTCATAAAAAAGGACGAATTTCCAACAAAACAGTCAAACTTTAGACTAAGAAAGATGACTTTAACCAGATAGTTGCCTTTCTAACAAAAATGCTGAATTTTCAACCAATAGATATGAATTTTCAACCAATAAATATGACTTTTCTACCATAAAAGATGAATTTTCAATTAGAAGTGGACTTCCTACTATTATATTTTACGTTCGGAATTCATTTCGCTTAGTTAAAATTTCGATTATTTGGCCAAAAATGTAATTATTTTTGTGAAATTAAAACTATTTTGTTCAAAAGTAATCTGTTTTGGTAGAAAATTAAACTTTTTTGTTGAAAATGTGTTCAATTTTTGGCTTAAATTAATTATTATAACTAAAAATGTAATTATTACATTACTTGTTAAAATTTGAGGTTTTTTGATTAAAAATTCAACTATTGGACTGAAAAGTTATGTACTTTGTTGAAAATTCATCTTTTTTGGTAGAAAATTTTTCTTCATGGTTAAAAATTAATATTTTTGGTTGAAAATGCAACTACATGGTTAAAACATTAAAAGTTAATTTTTTTCAATATAAAAATTTAACTGTTCCATTCTTAGTTAAATTAAAAAATAGACTACTATCACGCTAAAAATTTATTTAACTCAACTGAAAATGTAACTATTTCGTTTTTGATTAATAATTGATATATTTAATTGAAAATTTATCTGTCCTAATTAAGAATATAACTATTTTGTTAAAAATGCATATTTTTGCATTGAAAATTCAACTGATTTGTAGAAAATTTGTCTTTCAACTTGAAAATTTAACAATTGTATAGAAAATAAAACTATTTGGTTAAAAACCAACTTTTTTGATAAATATTTATACATTATTTGTTAAAAGTTCCACTATTTAGGTGGAAGATTCGCCTGTTTGATTCCTAAATAAACTATTTACTTGAAAATAAAACTGTTTAGTAAAAAATTACCTTTTTTCCTAACAAGTCATATTTTGGTGTTGGTAATACAACTGTTTTTTCAGATAATTTGTCTGCCTTCTTTTGAAATTCAACAGTTGTGTTATAAATTATTTTTTTCAAGAGTCACTTCTTTGATTACAAATTTAACCACTTTGTTAGAAATTTATTTTTTTTTATTTAAAATAAAAAATTTGATCTAAAAATTTAACTAATTCATTTTTTGTTGAAATATATTCTTTATAAGTTCAAAATTAAACCGTTTATTATAAATCACATGTATTTTACAGAAAATTCGTCTTTTTGGGTATAGAAAATTGAGATTGTTTGTAGTAAATTCATCTTTTTATTTGAGGATTAAACTATTTTGTTAAAAATTCGTCTTTCTTTATTAAATTCAAATCGTTAAAAATTGTTTTTTTTTGTTGTTGGAAAATAATTTCTTAAACTTGATGTTTTAAAGATACCATTTTTAGTTGAAAACTTATATTTTTTTATTTAAAAATTTAACTTTTGGGTGGAATATTCATCTTTTTTGATAAGATACTAATTTTCTCATAGAAAATTGATGATTACCGGTTTAGAGGTCGAATTTTGTAGGAAAATAATCTGTATATAGTCATAATTCAACTATATGGTTAAAAGTGTAACTATTTTGTTAAAAGTTTAATACTTTTGTTGAAAATTCAACTATTTTGTCAAAAATTTGTTCTTTTGGATTGAAAATTCATCTTTTTTGGTAGAAAAGTCATCTTTCTTGGTTAAAAATTAATTTTTTTGTTTAAAATTAAACTATCTTCTAGAAAATTTGTCTCTTTGGCTTAAAAATGTAACTCTTTGTTTAAAATTTCAACTATTTTGTTAAAAATGCGTCTACTTTGTTTGAAATTTTAATCGCTTGGTTATTACTGTAACTGTTTTTAAAAAAAACAATTTTTTGACGTTGAAAATTTGTCTTTTGGTTTGAAAATTTTTGCCTTTTGTTAGAATATTTTTGGGGGTTAAAAACTCAAATATTTTGTTGAAAATGTAATAAACTTTGACTTGAAATCATAGCAATTTAAAAGGCTACGTTACTTGGTGGGGTAAACAATAGCCTAAAATTTAGAACATAGTTCATGGACGGCCTCAATGCTGCCATAAAATTATTTTAGGATGTTGCTTTTCCTGAGATTTTCTAAGAAAAAAACAGGCTTATATTTCTATGCTAAGCGAATAAAATCAGAGTTTGTGGTGCGCGCTTTTGATGTTTCATTTTTGACAAAAATATAAAAAAATTGGGTACTAATTAGTTTGTACAAGTCGTTTCATCCGGTTCCATTGCATAAGAATGACACTTGTTCGCCAGAAAGGTCTGATATGTCTGATGTCAGTGGTCCTTTTATAAACACACTTCTAATTGGCATATGTGCTCGATTATACATATATAGTCGACATCAAATTAACCACGCCTTGTCACTGCCACACTATTTATATCCTCTAAATGCTGACTCGCTAATCCAGCAGTGTCCATCAAGCCAAGAATCAAAATATTAAGAAATTCAGACACAAATCCTATCAGTTGTAGTACCATAAGACGGGGCAAAGCGGGACATGTTTTTTTATTTTTCTCATTATACGAAGGAACTATAATTATTAGAAGAAAAAGAGGTTTGGAAGGTGTTAAATAGAGAGAAAAAAGAAGCAAAAGAAAAAAAGGAGTAATGCAAGGATATTGAGATGGTAGAAGTAGGATGGAAACAAATATTGTATGGACTTGCTAGAAGGGGTAGAGAGGAACGTTATGAAAGTTAGGAAAGGAGGAAAATATGGTAGGGTAGGAAATGAGGAAGAGGACATAATAAGGGAAGAAATAGTCAAGGTGTCAGGAATAATAAAATATGTAAAAGTACCTGGTATAGGTGAGATTTCAAATGAAGACTCGAAATATAGGGGGACAGAACTAAAGGAATGGGCAGGGATGATGTGTAATAGAGTATGGAGAGGAGAGGGAGCCAGAGTCATGGAGAGTTTAAAGATTATAGGGGAGTAACGCTAATGCCAATATTGTGTAAAGTATATGTAACTGTTTTTTTGGAAAAATTGAAAAAAGAAGTTAGAAAAAAAAGATAGAGCCACCGAGTCAAACAGGGTTCAGAAAAGGAATAGGGGTGATGGACAGTATATATATATGTTTTGAATTGTATGGTAAATAAAAGGATTAAAAGGGAGAAAGGGATAATGGTAGCCGCATTGATGCTTAATTATAATTAACACTACTTCATTCAAAATATAAATACTGGTCTTAACATCTATTTATAACAACAGGCAACAACATATACGTAACATCTATTATCTTTTTGAGATATTAGGCTTAAACATATTTTTCTGTTAAACTGAAACATCCAAGATGTTAAACTCGTACAGGAAGACACGCCAGACCTGTGCTGACCGCATAATGAAGCTAATGTAGTCAATGTCGTTCGATGTCACTTCGTGTCGTATGTGAACTTGTCGAAAAATGCTGGTTACTAATATTTTGTTTACGGATATTGATAATAATGGTGTCAATTGTTGGAATCGAGTAAAATGGTTGACGCATGTTCTGTTTCTTCTTCTTTAACATCCACAGAAACTAACCTTTAACATCTAGGCTGTCCTATAGTAGAACATTAAATATGTTAACCTGAACCATCTAGATAATAAGAATGAACATCCATTTTTCTCCGAGAGTGCTCTTGTGATTCTGAAACTTGTTCACCCTAGATTCTCCACTGATCTAAAATAAATGACACCTTCGTCCTTCGCAAAAATCTCTTTTCCCGAAAACAGGATTCGAGTAAACCAATAAGTAGGTACCCCTCGCAATTAGTGGGGCTGAAACATGGTTCATTATACGGAATCGTAAACATAAAGAGAATTATCTGGATTCTAGAAATACAAGAAGGGGAGGGAATTGGATTTGTAGAAGTGAAAATACAAGTACGAGGTGCTGTTTGTTGCATAGGGTGCCTGGTATTTAGACGGTGAATTCACGTGGTGAGACATCTGTCGCACAACTTAACAGTCACCCTCAGGTTCCTCGCCGCCCCTTACTTACAGGGTGGAGTGTGTACATGGCTTCGGTACACTTTTCCTGAACAGAAACATCCCAGAGTCTGCTGAGACACCCCGGGGTTCTCCAGTCAGAGATCTGCTCTCAATAAACCCGCCTCTTTATAATATGTACCTATATAAACGGAGAAAACTAGAGCGAAAGCAACTCTTGTGTAAGCGTATTTTATGTGTGTGTGTGTATGTTTTTGTATGTATGTTGGGGGGACCTTTCGCGTCTGTGTTGGTTGACAGAGCTTCACTTCGTACTCTATTTAGCGCTTGTTAGTCGCAACAATACACCGCAGCTGATCCCCTTAACGAGCTGAGACTTTTATGCGAGGGTGTAAATGCGAGAGTTTACAACTTTACTCTTGTCATTCTGCAATTTACGGAGAACTAGGTTTACAAAAGAAGTTGTACCGGTTGTGTATATATTTATATGGGCACGCGCTCGTTTTTCCTGGAACGGAAAAAAAAGGAAATTGCGTTTTTAAGGGGATTGTATTGTTATTAGGGTGATTCTCTCAACATGATCATTTTACAGGCTAAAAAAAGGGAAGAAAAGTATTTATTTTTACTCAATCTAGACATACTAGACATATGCCCAGAGCAATCCAGAGGGATGATATTTGCGTCAATTTTTCGCGCAAAAGACAAATGCAAAGTATTTATAACTTTAAAACGTGGCGCCTAGTTGGTGTCCAATAGTTTCACTTAAAAATATACACAGTGATTTATTTTCATTACAAAATTATAATTGATACGTACCAGAGGAATGAGATGCTTGGTTGTGATATTCACTTAATACATATGACTTTTGAAAAAAATGATGCACTGACAATCAGTCAGGTCGATGAAAGAGATCTAAATATTATCTGGATTTTATTTTATAAAATATAAAAAAATTTTAAAATTAAAAATATTTATTACATTTTTAGCTTGCTTTTATACAGGATGGCATGATTATTACATGACGAATGAGATTTGGGAGTAGAATACAGGGGAGAATGGTTAATGTAATTAAAAAAAAGGTACATCTATTTTTGATATTTTTTTCAGAATATCATCAACTAACATAATCTGAGGCAAAATCACAGAAATTTGAAAAAATATTAAAGAAAAAATTAATTACAGGCAAAATGATTATTTCAGGAGAATAACCCATTAGTGTTCTATAAGCAAAACTCATGCAAGGACAAATTTTTCAAGTCGAAATGAAGCTAGGATTTTTTATATTTCTTTATTTAGTTCCATTTTTTCAAGAGTCATTTTTATCAAAAATAATCAATTTTATTGCTTTTACAACTATTTTTTAATTTTTAGTATCCGCATTGTGGCGGCTAATTTTTGAAAGTTTAGACATTGTGATTTTTCTCTAAGCTTTTGAATTCAGCTGAATATTCGTTTTTTTATATACATAAAATTAATTTTTTGGACTAAAAATCCAACTATTTTCAGTTGAAGATTCATCATTTTAGTTGAAAATTCATTTCTTTGGTTAAAAATCTCACTATTTTTAGTTGAGGGTTTATCTTTCTTTGTTAAAAATTTTATTATTTGCTTGAAAATGAATTAATTTCGTTATAAAATCATTTTATTCGGTTGCAGGTTCGCCTTTTTGGCTTGAAAATTCAACAATTCGGTTAAAATTTTTTTTCTCTTTACTGAAGATTCCTTCTTAATTACAATCTATTCATTTGCTGAAAATTCGTCTTCTTGGTTTCAAAACTCATCTCTTTTGGCAGAGATTGGATCTTGTTTAGTTAAATTCAAATATTAATAATTTAGAATCAAATATAATGATTTGTTTAAATTAAAACTTGAACTCCTTTGTTGAAAATTAATTTTTTTGATGAAGATTCATTATTTTAGTTTAAAATTCATCTCTTTTGTTGAAATTCACTGAAATTTTAATTGCTCCATTTTGGTTTCTCTTAAAAATTCAACTATTTTTTGAAAACTTATCTTCTTTATTTGCAAATTTAACTATTTTGTTGCAAATTCAACTAAATCTTAAAAAATTGAACTCCTCTTCTAAAAATTAATTCATGTTTTTGGTAGAGAAATTAACTATATTTTTTAAATTTGTATATACTTTTTAAATTTGTATATGTTTTTTAAATTTGTATATGTTTTTTAAACTTAATTTTATAAAGAAAAATTCAACTGCAACATTTTTGGTTAAAATTTTGTATTTGTTATTTTAAAATTCAACTATTTTGTTGAAAATTTCTATTTTTTAGTTAAAAGTCCATATATTTTGTTTAAAATAAAATTTTTAAACTAAAATTCAACTAATATGTTTTTGTTTTAAAATTTGATTTTGATAGTTGAAGATTCAACTATTTGGTTGAAGATTTATCTTTTTTGGTTGGAAGTCCATGTATTTGGTCGAAAATTCGTCTTTTTTGGTTTAATTCAACTGCTTTCTATTTGAAATTAAAATATATTTTGGTTGAAATATCAATTATGACATATTTCGTTGACATTTATAGGTCTTTTTTGATTGAAAATTTGTATTTTTTTGGTTGAAAATTAATTTTTTAGTTACAAATTTAACTATTCCATTTTGTGTTATAAATTTATCTTTTATGGTAGATAATGGACTTTTTTATCTTTAAATTCAACTAGTTGTTTAACATTTTTTCCTAATAATATTTTTAATGAATATTTACCTGTTTTATTATAAAAAACTAATTTTAAAAAAATATTTACCAAATTTTTAAACATGTCAAAAGATTAAAAAAATTCTTTAAAAAGAATTTGAATGATTTTAACGCAAATTTTCTTTGTTTTGCAGAATTGAAAAAAAATTTATAAAAATTCGAATCATTTAAAAACATATTCTCAAGATTCCTGGGAAAATTTAAAATAATTTTTAATTTGTAAAATTAATTTTTAAAGAAAATTATGAAAGATAATAAAATTAATTCTAAAGATTTAGTGGTATTTTTTCAATTTATAAAAAGCTTAAACCTTTTGAAAATAAAATTTCAAGGCTTTTTAAGAATTTCCAAAGGTTCTAAGTAAATAAAAAACTTTTCTCAAGATTCCTAGGACAATTTTCAATGATTTTCTATTTTTTTAAATAAGTTCATAAAGAAAATTTTAATTTTTATAAAAATGTTATAAAAAATCTAAAAAAAATTTAATGTAATTTTTAAATTTTGAACAAGTTTTAAATATTTCAGTAATAATTTGAGTCAGTTTTCTCTTAGTAGAAATTCTATCTTTTTTGGTTACAAATGCAAATGTTTGGTTTAAAATTAATCTATATTAGTTGAAGATTCAACTATTTTGTTAAAAATTCGTATTTTTTGGTAAAAATAGAAC
Organism: Amphibolips quercusostensackenii; assembly: GCA_032357855.1. Classification (NCBI taxonomy): domain Eukaryota; kingdom Metazoa; phylum Arthropoda; class Insecta; order Hymenoptera; family Cynipidae; genus Amphibolips; species Amphibolips quercusostensackenii. The sequence goes on from JAUELO010000329.1 coordinate 3,158,567, forward strand.
TAGTTGACATTTTTTTTTGAGGATTCTTTTACTTTCCTGAATTTTTCCTTGTACGTTCTGAACTTTTTTATTCGAAATTAAAATCACTTTTTTTTTAATATCAATTGCAGATTACATTTCTTGTTGACAGTTTATCTTTTTTGTTGAAAATTCAACTATTCGGATGGAAATGAACTTTTTTGTTGAAATTTTTATTTTAAATATCTGAAATAATCTTCAAAAATCTTTTTCAATTTTCTGAAGAATCTTAGGTAAATTATATTTATATAATTCTAAAAACAAATAAGCTTGAAAAATAAATAATTATTTAAAATTTTTATTTTGTTTAAAACTTGTTTTCCCTTCAAACGAAAAAAAAACGCGCGCATAGCGCGCGATTGATGACGCCACTTACTAGAAAAATTAAATCAACAAAATTAGAATACTTTTAAGATTTTATTACAACATTCAAATTCAATCCCATTTATTCGGGACATTTGAGAATCTGGATTTTCATCTTCTCTAGACCTACATATTATAGAAAATTATCTGCTCTTTCACAGAATTGAAAATTAGTCAAAGTAGGCTAAAACCTCTCCCTACCATACTTTCCCTCCTCTACATTCCCCTACTTTACCTTCTTACACTTCAACTATCTCTCCTCCCACCTTCCTTAACTTCTTCCTCATCTACTTCCCTCACTCCTCATTTTCCTTTACATTTTTCCTCACTTTCTCTAATCCCCTCATTTCTCCTCACTTACCCTACATCTGCTCCCCTCCCTTCTCCTACTTACACTCACCTTATTTTCATCACTTCTTCTACTTCTCCTACCCTCATTGTCCCTCACGTCTCCTATTTCTCCTACTTTCCCTTCCCTTGTGAGTTGTGAGTTGTCTGACTTGTGAGTTTCCCGCACATCATCTTCTTGAAAAAATGACGACGGACGGACAAACGAGCAGATGGATGGACACATGCCCAAAATTATAAGGGTTTCTGCTTTAACCTACAACACCCTAAAAATTGATGTGGACGTACTACTCCTTAAGTTGATATTGAAAAAACCTAACAAAAGTTTGGTTGATTCTGTGAATTTCGTAATCGAGTAAACAAAACAAATTTTGTGTATATAAAAAAGTCTTTTTCCGCGACAGGTAGAAAAATCCTTAACACTTGGTTAGCCTGATTTAGGATTCAGTCTCGTATAGAAAAGACGATTTACAATCGACTTTCCGATTTCGCTAAGTCACGAACACTCACACCTCAGCATTTGACAAAAGTGGTCAAAAAGCATGCATCAAAAGCTTGTTAGTGGCGAAAAAAAGAAGGTGTCCACTGGGAATTGGCAGGTGATCCCTGTCTGTCGGAAGGTTCGTTTGTTACACATTTGAAAGGACAAGTTGCGCCATATAATGGGGCGTGCGCCCGAAGCGGTGCCACTTTTCACTTTTACAATTCTTCCTCTTGTCCAGGCCCTTCCACAAAATATAATACTTTTGGCTAACAAAATCGTCATTCGTTGCCAGGAAGTCGTTAACGCTTCCACGTGGATCCGGTTAAGTCAAGACGTTAAGTTTGCCGAATAGAAACCAGGTGATACGTTATTCCAGATTCATTCTATAATCGAAGAAAGGAGACATGAATGCACTTTGCCTCGAGTCTGAAAACTGAAGAGCCGAAATCTTTTGTCGGTTCGCTTTTTTCGCTGCACGTTTACTAGTTTCGTGGAAAAAATAAACATTTTTGCCCCACTGGGTGCCCCATGCAAGTGGAGCACTTGGCCTCATGGAGATTGTTGAGTAGCTTTGGTTAGGCGGCGGCGAGTTCTTTTTTTACATTGAGTGCTTCAAGGCAGGAAGAAAAGACTGTTTCTCATTTTTATTAGTATTTGTTGATAGAAAATTGAATGGAAAAAAAAGTTGGTAAATTATTGGTTTTTTCTGACAAATTCGATACGGTAGACGGAGCATAGTAGAATCAGGACAATTCTGGTTTGTGGTTGTCTTGATTTTCTAAGAATTATTGCTTATACGTGGAGATGTTTTTTGGTTTTTTACTTTTAATTAGTAATATTTTTTTACATTCTTTGAAGTATTTACATCCTAAGTAAAAAAGCGTCAATAAGGGTAAAACATCTAAATACAGATTTTACCATCTTTCCCTTATTTCCCTCTTTGCCTCTTTTTTAAAGAATTCTTCTTTTTTACCCTGTTTTTAAGTTCAAAGATTTCAGAAGAAGTTTCATAATTCATCTCTTTTGGTTAAAAATTCTACTATTTGGTTGATAATTGAACTATTTTCTCGAAAATCTGTTGTTTTTTTTTTAGTTGAAAACTAATTTTCTTAACTAACAACTTATTGATTACATTTTCGACTTAAAATTGATAATTTGTAGTTGAAAATCCAACTATTAAATTTCTTATTGAAGATTCATTTTTCTTTTGTTGAAAATTCTTTTTTTCTTGCCAATTTTTTGAACTAGAAATTAAACTATTCCATTTTTGGTTAAAAATTAATCATTTTTAGTTTTAAATTTAACTATAGAGTTGAAAATTAACCGTATTGTTGAAAATTCAGTTATTTTGCAGAAAATTATTCTTTTTGGCTTAAAATTGAACTATTTTATTGAAAACTGATCTCAAAATAAAAATTCTTATAGTTCCATAGAAAATTCAACCATTTGATTCACATTTTTTTTCTCTTGAATTAAAAATTTTTCTTAATTGAAAATTTATCTATTTGATAGAATTGTTTTTTGTGGTTGCATTCAAATACATTTTATTGAAAATTTGAATATTTATTTAGTTGGAATAGTAAGAATTATACTTCTTATGGTGAAATCATTTTTCTCAGTTAAAAATTTTTTTGAGGATTCATATCTTTTGTTGGAAATTATACTTTTTCGTAAAATTTGTTTGTTTGTTATTGACAATCAATTTCTTGAACTAAATATTTAACTATTCCATTTGCTGCTGAAAATTGATCGTTTTTATTTGAAAATTTAACTATTCACTTAAAAATTATCTTTATTGTTGAAAGTTCATATTTTCGTATTGAAAATTTTTTACTTTTCTAGAAAATACATCATTTTGGCTTAAACATGCAACTGTCTTGTTGAAAATATATCTTTTTGGGTTAAAAACATATTGGGGTTGACATATTTTTTCTCTCTTGAATGAAAAATATTTTTTGTGTGAAAATTCATCTCTTTTGCAGAAATCTGGAATTTACCACAGATATTTTTTTGTTCAAAGTGTCACTTGTTGATTACAAATTAATCTGTTCTAATTGAGGATTCAACTATTTTGTTAAACATTCGCCTTTATGGTTGGATTCAGCTTTCTTAATTTAAAAATATAATATTTTTTGTTGAAGTATCAACTTTTAAATTTTTTGTTGAGAATTAATTTTTTCATCACAGATTCATAATTTTAAGTTGAAAATTCAACTTTTGCGTAAAAAAGTTGTAAGTGCAACTGTTTGGTTGATACTTCGTTTATTTGTTTGAAAATTTGAATATTTGGTTGCAGATTTATCTTTGTAGTTTGAAAATTCAGTTATATTGTAAAAAATTTAATTATTTGGCGAAAAAGTAATCTTTTTTCGAAAATTTAACACTTTTTTGAAAAGTCGTCTTTTTGAGTTGACATTTTAAAAATGCAAAGCTTGGTTAAAAGTTAATCTGTTTCGGTTGAAAAATTCTTGGTTGAAAATTCAAATCTATTATAAAAAGTTCGTCTTTTTGGCTTGAAGATTAAACTATTTGTTTAGAAATGCGACTGTTTATGGTTAAAGGTTAATCATTTTTATTTGAAAATTTGATTATTTGATTGAAAATTCATCTTTGCAGTTTGAAAATTTAGCTATTTAATTAAATATTCAACTATTTTATTGAAAATTCGTCTCGATTGCTTGAAACTTAAAATATTTGATTATTAATTCAACGTTTTGATATAATCAAAAATTAGACACCTATACATTAATTTTATTTAAAAGAATTTATTCCCCTACTTTCATAGAAAAAAGAATAAGAATTGCTTCGCAAATATAATAAATGTTTTGAATCCATATTTCTTCCGAGATAATATATTTGTATTTTATTTTTACTTTTTTGTATTAAGCAAATATTTGCTAAATATTGATCACTGTAACATTTTATCCAAATTCAGAGTATGTATGAAATTACTTTTTTAAAATTATTTTGATTTTGTCCAAGGGATAGGAAAATTGCGGAAAACCGTTCCCGAGCTCAGCCGGATATCGAGATTCGAGTTTGGCTAGAGACATTCGATACCAGTCAAAAGTCCACATATATTCTCGCCGGCGAATATCGTGTTGCATATATTTAAACGCAGTGGAAATATGACTTAACAAGAATCATGAACGGTCACACATCCGAGCGCTATCCGCCTGTCTGCGCTTAACGTTTAAGACACAGTAAGTCGAGAATCAGCGAGCAGCTACTGTAGACAGAACAAAGGAAATTATATTTTAGTTGTAAATTTTTCTTAAATTAAAAATTATAGATATCCGCCTTCGCTTCATCCTCCTAATTTTCCTCCTCTGTAGTGTCTGTATTTGCTTCCTCATAGGGAGAGGTTTTTCGATAAAAATAAAAACTGATACTTTCAATTTTTTCTAATTTAGTGTTTCTACAATCTACACGGAAGAAAAAGTTTCTGTATTATGGAATAATTTGTTCGAATCATGAGGACCGCTTCATTAGAAAAACCCATGTAGGAAACTATGTAGGAAACTATATGGGAAACCATAATAAAAATATATAGGAAATTGAGCCCACATCTTATATAGTTTCCCATGTAAATTTTTTTTTATTGAGAAATAGTTTTTAGAATTGTAAAATATTAAAATTTTAAATGTTGAAGTTAAATTTTAAGAGATGGGGGAGGGCATACTATAAATTATATGAAACTATATAGGACACTAAATTGGAAACCTTACGGGAAACTATACATATGTATGAATAAACCATATGAAAGTCTATATAGTAATTGAGCCCAGATCCTATATAGTTCCCCATGTCCAATTTTTTTATTAAATTTTTTTTCAGAATCGTAGAATATTACAATTTTAAATTTTGTATTTTGGAAGAAGTTGAAAAGCCAAAGAGATGGGAAGGGCATATTATAAATTATAATTTATGATATTCCCTTTCCATTTCTTTAACTTTTCAATTTCTCACGAAACACAAAATTCAAAATTGTAATATTTTACAATTCTGAATAAAATATTTAAATGAAAAAATTTCACATAGGAAACTATATAGAATTCGGACTCAACTACTATATTATATATAATATAATATATATTATAATTATAAATTATAATTTATGATATGCCCTTCCCATTTTTTTAACTTTTCAACTTCTTTCTAAATACAAAATTCAAAATTGTAATATTTTTCATTTCTGAAAACAATAGGTAATTAAAAAAAAGAGCATTGAAAAGTATATACTAAAGTATCGGAAACTTCGTAGGAAACTATATAGGATCAGAGCTGAAATTACTATATAGTTACCCCTATTGGTCTCCTATATAGTTTTCCGTATATTTTCATGCATTGTTTTTTTCAATACGGTACAGATCTCTCTTAATGTAATCTCCATGAATTTTCATGGAAATATTAAAAAAATGGATGAAAAATGGAGGTTGTAAAATTTTTTGGAAAGCAAATTCCTTCTATTCATCGCATGGTGCGAAGGAACTACAATACCCGTGTAGAAATCGCCATATATTTTTCCGATTACCTATCGGGCCCCGGTCAGTGTAACATGTTCAGGGCCCGATAGGGACAATTCTACGGCGCAGATCCGAACCTAATCGGGGTATGTATTGCACCGCCACCTGGTCTCACCTTGGCGAAATCACCTAATACACATGTGTATGTACTTACAAATTCGGTGTGTTTGTGTGATGAACTGTCAAAATCTCGTGTGCTCTCTTCGTATTATTAATTTGCAATAATCAATAAATAATTATTTACAGCAATGCAAAAAGCTGTAACTACACCACGTGTCGGGAAGTACCGCGCTTTATCCAACATACAGTACGTAAGCGCTGCAAACGAGAGTGAATAAATCATATTCACTATCTATGGTGCAGTAAAGCCTAACCTCAAAATTGAATTTAATTTTCAAAATTATTAGAGATAGAATATTTAATTATTATTTTGAATTCTAATGCAAGTAATTCATTATATTGGAAATTATGGATTTCCAGTGTAAGAAAGGATGTTCGAGGATGTCCGATTCAAGTTCTATCCTCGAAATTCAGTCTCTTGATGTTACTTGAAAATATCGCCACACTTCTAATGCAAAAAGAATAGTACTGGTGTGATAAATAATATATAATTCCAATATTCTTCCAATATTTCTTAAAATATAAAATCTATAAAATTTATTTTTATAAACATTTCAGTAGAATCAACTTTTATAATTTAATATTTTTTCAGAAAATCCACCTTCAAAAGAATATTATTATAGTGAAACAGACAAAGGTAACGATAATTTTCATATCGGATCGGGGCCAGATCCGGTACCTATTGGGCGGCCATATTAGGCTGCCACATCTTGCCCCGGGCGGGTCGTATTTTTTTTTGCCATCGTCCCCAGATCTGGTATCCCGATCAGGGCCCGATTCGGCCAGACCTGGGCCTGATCAGGGC
>JAUELO010000329.1:3212674-3222950 GCA_032357855.1 Amphibolips quercusostensackenii
CTTATTGTGTACCTAGAAGGGAAACAGTATTTTCTTCCGAGCACCAGTCGAAGCTGTGTAATAGAAATACGCGAGGATTTTATGGCGTTTGCTTCCTCGGTGCACACGATACTTTTTGTAACAAATGTATGATTCACAAGTCAATTCTGTCTGAAATTTAAGGTTAGGTTAACGCGGCCATAATAGTACACGGGCGACTGCAAATATACATACGAGCAGAACGATTATGAGCCCATATTACTCCTAGGAGTATTATGGACTCAATGTGTACTGCGCGTATGGGCATTCGCTTTCGCTCTTCCTGGTGTGTAAACGGCTACTTTCAGAACTAATAAGACGATGATAAAAAGCATAAATCATATATGTGTTACATAATTAGTATATTGTGTACCTAGGAGTGAATCGGTTGTTTTATCCGAGCGCAAGTTTTGAAAATACGCGATGATAAAAAGGCGCTTGCCTTCTCGGTCCACACAATACTTTATATGCAACAAATGATGATTTACCAGTTTATCACGTCTGACATTTGAGGTTAGGTTGAGGCATTCCATAATCGTGCAGAGGTGACAGCGAATTTGTATACGCGGAAAACTATAATGATCAACAGCTGATGATCATAATAATACTCCGCACTACGCCACACATGTGTATTCGCATAAATTTAAATATCCTAAGATTCTTGAGAAAATTAGAATATTTTTGAAAATTTCAGAAATATCAAATAAAAAATTCGACAAAAAAATTTATCTTCAACCTAATAGTTGAATTTTCTTATAAAAAATGTGAACTCTCAATAAAAAAAGTTATAGCTGATATTTCAATGAAAAAATCTATTTTTACTTTAAGTAAAAAGAAGTTCAACTCATTCAAAAAAGAAAAATTTTTTCCAAAATAGTTTTATCCTGAACAAAAAAGATTAATTTTCTACCAGTTGTATTTTAAACCAAAAAAATTAAACATTTTCCAAAATAGATAAATTTACTGCAAAAAAGTTTAATATTTTAACCCGAAAATATAAATTTTTCACGAAAAAGTTATTTTTCAATTAAATATTTGAATTTTAAACCAAATGCATCAATTTTTTGTAACAAACATTAATTTTTACCAAAAAAGACAAATTTTCAAATAAATTGCTCAATCTTCGACCAAAAAATGACTTTTTAACATAGCAGTTCAACTTTTAACAATTAAACAACAAATGCAAAAGTTAATGTTTACATCCAAAAGATTTTGATTTTAAATAAATAAGAGTTGAATTTATTACAAAAATCAAGAAAATAGTTGAATCCTCAACCAAAAAGATGAATTTCGAATCAAGAATATTAATTTCCTGCTAAAGAAGGCCAATTTCAACAAAATAGTTACGTTTGCAACTGAAGAGATGAATTTCGAACTAAAATGATGAATCTTCAACCAAAACAGTGCATTTTTAACAGAGTAATTTAAATATTAACTAAGTAGTGCAATTTTTAACCAATAAGATTTGAATTCGTCCAAAAAGACAAATTTTCAACAAAATAGTTGAATCCTCATCCAAAAAAGATTTTAATTTTAAACCAAACATTTGCAATTTTAATAAAAAAGGTAAAAATTTTATCAAGAAAGATAAATTTTCAAACCAAAAAGATGAATTTTCAACCAAAAAAGATTTTTTAGTCAAGAAAGAAAGAAAATTTCAGGCAAATTATCATTTGCAGGGAAAACTAATTTGTGATGTAAAATACAAATTTTGTATAACTCTTCTTCAACTCTCTTTGTTTATTTACTTTGTAATTATATAAAAAAAATTTTCTCGGTTTCTCTACAAAATTCAAAAAAATTTCTAAGATTTTTTTTTATTTTAGTAAATTTTACCAAATTTGAGGAAAAGTTCAAATTTGAAAGATATTTAGGACTTTTTGAAGCATGGAAAAAATTTATCAATTTTTCAAAGTTTTAAAATGTTTTTATTCTCTTTAAAACTTCTAGAATTCTTAAATATTTCTTAATATGATTCGAATTATTCCTGAAAATACTTTAAAAGTTGAAATATTTCGGATTCGTTTTTGATATTTTTAGAGATCTTTTGTAATGTTTAGATGTTTAAAATATTCTGTTAAAATAATTTAACAAAAAAATAAATAATCACTTTGAATATTTCCAGGAATCTTAAAAAAATTGTCTTTTCGAATTTTTTTTGTTTTAAATGTTTTCTAAAAACTTCCTAATTTTGTAAATCTTCTGGAATGTTTGAAAAAATTTTTAAATATAGTCCTAAAATAAATTCTGCAAAATAAAAATTTATTTTCAAACTTCTCCCAAAACGTAACAAGCTTTCTGTATTCGCTTAAAACCTTTCGAAACTCTTAAAAAGCTTCTAAGGTTTTTGATCAAAATCTTTTAAAATCTAAATTCTTTTAAATTTATTGGTATCATTTCAAGTTTAAAATTATTTTTTTATCTTTAAAAAACTTTGGAATCTTTTGTAACGTTTTAAAATCTTCTTGAACATTCTCTTCAAATTAATTCTGCAAGATAAAAAATTACTTTTAATATTCCTAGGAATCTTGAGAAATTTTCTTTATTACCTCAAACTTTTCAAAATCTTGAACAAAATTGAAAATTGTATTTCGAAATCTTCAAAAGTCTACATTTTATGTTAGGTTTTTTGAACTTTTCCAATTTTAAATTATTTTTGAAATTTTTTAAAAACTTCTAAATGCATGTTAAAATTATTAAAATTTTTTTAAAAAAATTTTAAAAATTCTGCAAAATTAAAAAAAGTTTCCTGAAAATCTTCCAGATTCTTTTTAACAATTTTTAAAATCTTTTACAATGTTTTAAACATCTTTTAAACATACTCTTCAAATAAATTTAAAAAAAAATGATTAAAAAATTTCCGAGACATCTTTAAAAAAATGGTATTCTCTTGAAACCTTTCACAATTCTTAAAAAGGTTCTAAGTTATTTGTTTCAAATTTTTAAAAATCTACATTTTTTAAATTTAGTAAAATTATATAATGTTTAAAAATATTTTTCTATCTTTTTAAAACTTCGGAAATTTTTTGTAATGTTTCAAAATCTTGTAAAATATTTTCTTCAAATTAATTTTTGAAGGTAAAGAATCACTTTTAATATATATATTTTCAAATTATTTTCTAAATTTTTTCAAAGCTTCTAAATATCTTTTAAAATTATTTGAATATTTTCTAAAATTTTGTTATCGTTCAAAATTGAAGAAATTTGTTCTAAAATCTTTAAGTCTTTTTAAAAATTTTAGAAAATCATTAGAAAATTTTACAAATCTTTTTATATATATTTTTAAAATTAATTCATCAAAATAAACAATTAAATTAAATTTTCCCTAAAATTTTAAAAAACAATTCGAAATTTTATTTTAAAATCTTGCAAAATCTACATTTTGTTAAAAATGTCTTAAAATATTTTCAAATTTTAAATCATTTTTGAATCTTTTCAAAACTTCAAAAATTGGAAATATCTTTTGAAATAATTCAAAGTGTTTCTAATATTTTTTAAAGTATCACAAAAATTTAAAAAATTGTTGAAAGCGTATGTTGAACAGTCGTCTTTTGTGTTAAATTCAACTGTTTTTAATTAAAAATTAACATCATGGTTGCAATATCAAATACTACATTATACGTTCAGAATTTATCTTTTTTGCAATGAAAATTTAATTACTTGGTTGAAAGTTAAACTCTTTTGTTAAAAATTAATTTTTTCTGTGTGAAGGAAATTCTTCTTTTTTGGTATAAATTAATTTTCTTGGATAAATTTAATCATTTCGGTTTTAAATGAATTATTTCGGTTGAAACTTTGATTATTCTAGTTAAAAATTCATCATTTTAGTTGAAGATTTATGTTTTTGGTTCCAAATTTAACTATCCAGTTGAAAATTTATTACTTTATTTGAAAATTCATCACTTTTTTTGAAAATGTAACTATTTTTTGAAAATTATTATTTTTTTGTTTGATTGAAAATTATTATTTTCTTTAATTGAAAATTTAACTATTCAAATTGAATATTTTATTCTTTTAGTTAAATATTCATCTGTTTGGTTAAGCATTACTTTTTTCAACTGGAAATTCTACTGTTTAATTTTTTATTGACTATTTATCTTTTTTAGTTGAAAATTCATGTATTTTGTTGAAAATTTGTGATTTTTGCAGCAATTAATCTTTTTGGTTAAACATTCAACTAGTCCAGTTGAAAATTCTTTTTTTTTTTGCTAGAAAATTATTTTTTTTAACTGAAAATTTAACTATTTCATTTTAGGTTGAAAACTGATATTTTCTTAATTTTTTAATTAATTGATTTTTTAAAATTCTAACCAAAAAACAGTTGAATTAATCGTCAAAAAACAAGTTTTTAACAAAATAACTTAATCCTAAACGAAAAAAAACACTACCAGCTGCATTTTCAACCAAAGAAGATGACCTTTTTTAAAAATGTCGAATTTTCTACAAAACAGTTTAATATTTTTACGCGAAAATATCACTTTACAATAAAATAGAAATATTTTCTACCAAAAGGACGGATTTTCAACAAAATAATTACATTGTCAACCGAAGAGATGAATTTTAAACTGAAATGATGAATCTCTAATAACAAACATTAATTTTTAACCAGTTGCATTTTTAACCAGAAAGAACGAATTTTCCATAAAATAGTGAAATTCTCAACAAAAATATAATTATTTTCAAACCAAAAAGACTAATTTTCAATAAAACTGTTCAATTTTTAACGAAAAAAGATTTTTCAGTCATGAAAGAAAAAAAATCACTCAAATTATAATTTTAGGGGATAAATTGATTTTAATACAAAACAAAAATTTCAAACAAACATTTATTTTTTAAGTTTATTTGATTATTTGTTCTTTAAGTTATATAAATATATGATTTTTATAAGATTTTAGAGAAAATTACAAAAAAATTGAAGATTTGAGCAATTAATTAGATGTCGAAAAAGCATAATTTTTTTAATTTCTAAGGATTTTGCAAAATTTCAGTAAAAATTTGACTAAGTTTAAAAGATATTTAGGGCTTGTAGAATTTCGAAAAATATCTTTTAAGATGATTCAAACTATTGATAAGATTTTGAAAAAGCTTTAGAAATTAAAAAAAATGCCCCTAAATATTCCAGATATTTTCAACATTTGTAGAAATCTTTTAGAATATTTTAAATACCTATTTAAATTTTATTTAAAAAATTAATTTTTACAAATAAAATGTCATTAAGAATTTTCCTAGGAATCTTAAAAAAAAGATTTTAATTTTCTTGAAGCCTTTCGAACTTCTTAAAAAGTTTCAACAATTTACATGTTGTTTTGAATTTTTGTGAATATTTCTAAATTTAAAATTATTTTCTAATAATTTCTGAGATATTTAAACCTTTAGAAAATTTTTCAAAATGATTTGAATTTTCCCATTTTTTCAAATTTTGAAAAATAAAAAATTAATACCTACGAATTATCCACATTCTGTTTCGCAATTTTGGAAATATTTTGAAATGTTTTAAAATCTTTTGAAATATTCTTTTGAAATTAATTTTTCAAAATAAAAAATCAGTTTAAATTATGCTGTGAATTTTTAAAAATATGTTAATTCTCTTAAAACGTTTTAAAACTTTGTTTCATTGATTATTATTATACTTGAATATATTATTTAGATAAACTTACATATCTCATAAACTTGAAGTTTGCAGATTTTTTCTTTTGAATGGCAAAGAAATAAAAGCATCATACAATTATGAAAACGAGTTTCCCGACAACAATAGTTTTAAATTATTTCGAGTAATTTCGAGATGGTTTCGAAAAATAATCGAAAATGGTGTTATGCGCTTTTTAATAAATGGAAACTTTACTCAAACAACACTAAATTTTCATTAAATTGGATCAAAATCGCTAGATCACCGCCCTTCCATAACTCTTATATTCAGGAAATAGATTGAACCAAAAATAAATAAATCTCAAAAGAAACCAATTTTCCAATTAAATTCAGTTTCCTCGAACTCGATTAAATTCCTTAAAGCAAATGCTTGATGTTTCTAAATTCAAAAAGCGGATAGAAAATGCTGGCAATATTTATGTTCACAGATGGACCAGAAGGAAATTTGTTTCTCACAGTTTCTCTTCTTTATTTGTGCGGGTTCTCAGAGAGCCGGACAAAATTCGAAATAGTGAAAACAGCCGGTTGCCACTATGTCTCTCTGGGTCGTTATCGTTACCGCCTTTTTTTTTCTTGGACCTGAAACAAGAAGCTGGCATCAGGACATCGTTATATTCGAGGTAACCACCCTCTGTATCCTTTCTACATCCCCTTTGCACGTAGAAGTCCTTGTGTTCTACAAATAATGCTCTTCTAGAAACAAACAAGGTCTGCCGGACCTCCAATGGACAAATGGACACCTTCCAACTTTCTCTTCTTTCACATAGCTTTTTTCATTTTCTTAAATATATAAAAACTTTTGAAAATATTATTTTATTATTCAATTTTTGTATACAAAATTATTTTTGCAATGGTTAAAGAAATATCTGCCGGGTTTCCAATGGACAAATTGACACCCTCAAATACTTTACTATGTTTCACTTCTTTCACATAGCTTCTTTTCTTTTCTTAACTATATAAAAACTTTTAAAAACATGATCTTAATAGTTAATTTCAGTATGCAAAATTGTTTTTACAATTGTGAAGGAAACATCAGCCAGACCTCCAATGGACAAATTGACACCCTCAAACAATCTAACTATGTTTCTCTTCTTTCACATAGCTTCTTTGTTTTTCTTAAATGTATAAAAACTTTTGAAAATATTTTTTTATTATTAAATTTTAGTATGCAAAATTGTTTCTACAATGCTTAAGGAAATGTCCGCCAGACCTCCAGAGGATAAATTGACACCATCGAACACTTTCCTATGTTTCTCTTCTTTCACATAGATTCTTTTCCTTTTTTTCTCAAACATATACAAGACTTCAAAAATTTTATTTTATAATTTAATTTTAGTATGCATAATTATTTTCACAATGGTTATAAGGAAAAGTCTGCTGGACCTCCAATGAACAAATTGACACTCTCAAACACTCTACTATATACGTTTCCCTTTTTTCACATAACTTCTTTACTTGTTTTTAAATGTATATAAGATTTAAAACATTCTTTTATTATCTAATCTTAGTATAAAAAATTATTTTTACAATTGTTACAGAAATTTCGGCCGGATCTCTAAAGGATAAATTGTCACCCTAAAACACTCTCCTATGTTTTCCTTTTTAGCACATAGCTTCTTTTCTTTTTTTAAGTCTATAAAAAATTTATAAAACATTTTTTAAGTATTTAAAAACTTTAGTATATTATAAAAAATTATTTTTACAATAGCTGAGAAAATGCTTAGGGGCTGTTCGAAACCATCACGGAATACTTGGAAAACTTTTTCCACCCCTCTCGTTCTTCGTCTCAGATCACCACACAAAAGTCGAACCCCTCAGGGTGACGTCAAAAACAAATGAATTTTAAAAAAAGCAGTTCAATTTTTAACTGAGCAGTTGAATATTCATTAAAAAAATATAATCAAATAATTAAATTTTTGACCTGGGAATATGAATTTTTCACCAAGAAGATTAATTTTCTGAAAAAAAAGGAATGTCTACAAAACTATTAATATCAATAAATATAAATAAATTATATATTGATAATATAAAATAATATGATAATTATCAATTTCTAACAAAATAGTTTAATATCTGCCAAAAATTTAAATTTTCAAATACATAGTTAAAGTTTTAACCAAATAATTGAATTTTTAACCAAGAAATGTAATGAAAACATGTAAAAGTTGATATGTCAAGCAAAAATGGTTTAAATTTGAAATGAAAAATAATTTAAATTATATTTTAAATCAACAAGAATGAATTTTTAACCAAGAAGATTACATTTATACCAAAAAGACGAACTTTGAACAAACTACATGGTATTTTAATCAAATAGCGAAATTTTCACGTAGAAAAGATCTATTTCTTATAAAAAAATATAAATTTTTAACAAAAAAAATTGTATTTTTAACAAAATGGTTAAATTTGTAACAAAATAGGAAAATTATTAACCACATAGTGGAATTTTAACCTACAAAGATGAATTTTCAACCAAATTGTCAAATTTTTAAACGAAAAAGGTTCCAGTTAAAAAAAAAACATTTTTATATTCAACCAAATAGTTGCATTTTTAATCCAAAAGGTGAAACTTCTTATAAAATAGGCGAATGCTTAACAAAAAAAATAAGTCTCCAACAAAATAGTTGACCTTTCAACAAAATAATTGAATTTTCAACCAAAAATTTAGCTTGCAACTAAAGTTATAAATCGTTTTTAACAAAAAAGATAAATTATCAACGAAAAATGTAATAGTTGATATTTCAACCAAAAAAATTTTATTTTAAGTCAAAATTAGTTGAGTCCAACAAAAAAAGACGCATTTTTAACAAAATTGTTGAATTCTCAACCAAAACCGATTAATATTTAACCAAAGAGCTGTGTTTTTAATAAAAAAAAATATAAATCTCATGCTAAAAGAGATACATTTGAAACCAAAAAGGCGAATTTTCAACCAGGAAAGATTTTTCATTCGAAGGAGAAATAAATTTAAACCATATTATTGAATTTTAAATTTGAAAAGACAAATTCTCTGACAACCAGTTAAATTTTCAACACGAAAATATAAATTATTAACCAAAAAGTTAATTTTCAAGCCAATAGTTAATTTTTTACGAAAATAATAGAATTTTTAGAATAAAAGGACGAATGTTGAACAAAAAAGTAGAATTTTTAAGTCAAATAATTTAATTTTAAGCTACAAAAAATACATTTTCAACCAAATAATGTCAAAAAACACAAACACAATGATTGACCACGGCGACATAAAGATTAGCATAGATTACTAATTCAAAAAGCAGTTATTAACATCTAAATTGTATAATGATTTGCCAGGACCAAAATCTGTTTCTGACATGATTTTCGCTCATTATTTGTGAGGCAAAGTGACCAAAAATTATAGTCATAGTGACATAGCCTATTTAAAGTCAATCAAATTTTACATGGATTTTTGCAAAGATATCAGTCATTTGCTTTTCAGATATTGTGGCCAATCATTATGTTTCCATTTCATTTACGATGACAATAATCGGCCAACTATTTATCGATATACAGACATAATCTTAAGGTTAAAATACTGATATCGTGTATCTTTAATCACCAGATTCAAATAAAATCCAGAAGTAACGATTACACCATTTAATATTTAAATATAAAAAAAGGGTCAGCTGCGGTATCACGTGATATTTTGAGTTGGGATGGGTCACCGAAATGTCAAGTTGTCACAAGAGGAAGGGGTTAGTCAAAAGTCACTGAAAATAGCGTCACGTAATATATGTACGGTCTCATACTGTAACTAAAAAAATTAAAAGAGCAAAAAAAAAGGACATTTTCAAGCTTCTTCAACATCGTATTTTAATAAATAGAGTTTATATCCTCTTTATAAGGGATGAATAGGAGTAAGGCGAGAAAGATTTGATTTCGAGGAGTGGTAGTTATCTTCTAAAGGTATATTGTGCTTTTATGAAGTGGTAGTCACGTGTCCAACTATGATACAATGATATCAGTCTCCTAGCTCGACACGTGTCTCGCGACATGAGTCTCAGTACTCCAGTTTATTATGGCCCGAGTACACACCCTAGTGTATAAAACGAGATCGTAATCGCATTTAGCTTCTGCCATTCGAACAGAAATCACGTTCAGGCCTTATGCCCCTATTACACAATTTTCTAGTCCTAAATCTGTTTGTAAAAAAAAGAATCCTATATTAACTATTTTTATAGCGACTACAATAATTTATCCACATTTAAATAAATTTTTAACTATATTATTGGAATTTATGAAGGAAAAAACAAGCTTTTTCCTTGTAAATTCCAATTTATTTTTTCCGAGATGTTAAATCAAAAATATTAATATACCAAAGATCTTTTCATAATTATTTTATGTTTTATGTTTTATGAATTTTAAATTTCTAATGTTCATGTATTTAAAAATGTCTCACAGTAGGTAATCGGTACAATGATTAGCCATTTGCAAGGCTAATGTGGTTGGCCAAAGCGCACCACCACACCGTGGAGACTGGTCAAACTTGATTGTGCAATCAAGGCTTTTCAAAAAAAAACCCGAGAGGACGGAAAGCCAAATAGCATTGGTATTATATCCATTGTCTCTATTGATGTTATCAGAGTGTTTTAAG
>JAUELO010000329.1:3241664-3253994 GCA_032357855.1 Amphibolips quercusostensackenii
GAAAGGCTTAAAATACAAAAAAGAAATCTATGACAAATAATAATCTGACAATCAATAATATTTCCTGTTCCATTCGAGCTAGAACTATCCGGATCAAATCCCAAAAATCATTTCCTGGCATTATTTTTCTAAATCTTTTGTCAGTTCGATGAAAGCCCTTATGACATTTTTCGTTCTTGTCAACGTCAGGGCATCAAATATTTCATAAAGGCAGTTGCTTTTCTTGTAAATCGAAGGATTACTCAAACTTTTTTTATTGTGACTCTCTAGAGTTTACGTCTAAGATTTCAAAAGATTTTTATTCACTTGTGGGTGCATAATGATAATGTCATGGTTTATTAAAAGGAAAAAATCAACCCTTCGACAAAGTAAAAAAGGGGCATTTATCTTCAAGTGCTAAGAAGAAATTTCCTTGGCATTCCGAATTTGTCAATCGAATAGGCCCTAGATTCTGGAATTGAATAGTCTGGATAAAAAAAAAGTGTTATTCAAGTTGGGACATTGACCGATCTCAGGTTTAAATCGTATTAAGCGGTAGCACCTGACAAATCGGTGGATCAGCTTTGTGTGGCTTTTAGATTTTTAGAATGATGTGTTGTACCCACTTTACCACCCGCACTGTTCGAATATTACTTTTGGGATATTTTTGAATTATTTTTTTAATTTTCTTGCATAAATAAATTAAATTGTTTATAATTAAACTTTTTTTAAACTAACCTTATTAGATTAGTTGTTTAGAGCTGTAATAAAATATCATACCTCTAAGACTACTTAAATATCTGCCTATTTCTCAAATTTAGGGGAGAAAAAATTCCCACGATGCTAAGAGCGTTTTAATTTTGACGTCTATTTAAAAAAAAATTCTTTAAACTCATATAGCTTCTGACATAATTCAGGTATTCCAATTTTATTTTCAGACCATGGTGAGCTTCATCACCCTATTTCAAAATCCGTCAGAAGATTTGAAAGAAAGTTAAAAATTAACCAAATGGCTGTGATTTGCTTGAAAATATAAAAGTTCGATTTTCACAAAAGAACCTATAATTTTCTTTCATCTTTCGTGAATTTGTACTTTAATAAGGAAAAAATATCGTAGATTGCACCCCATTGGAATTTTGTTCATCAAATCGAATTTTCGCATTTTTTTATAACGAAATATATATAAAAACAATACAAATATAAAATTTGGCTCATTTAGAAAAATTTTACAAAAAATACCGCAAAAATTCGATACGTCGATTATGAATTAGTAAAATGTAACTGACTTTCAGTTAATTTCTACTTATTGCTGTAGCTAGAAATCATTTACTGACAATCAGTGAAAATATAATTATTGATTTTATAATAATCAAAACTAAAATAAAAATTGAATCAGTCAATGCCATAAGTGAAACTTTTTTAAATTCGAAATATTTAAAATAAAAAATCTCTTTTAATACAGAAAAAAAATCAAATTTCCTCTTTTACAAATTAGTGAAAATTTTAAAAACAAACTTTTTCTTAAATCTCAGAAAAAAAACATTCCCTTCTTTCATATCAAAGAAAATGTTAAAAAACAGAACTTATCCTCTGTCAAATCAATAACAATGTTAAAAATAAAAAAATCCCTTTTCCAAATCAGAAAAAAAATTAAAAACTAAAATGTTCTCCCTTTTAACGTGGTAAAAATTTTAGAATTAAAAAGTCCCTCTTTCAATTAAAAACAAAAAATTGAGAAATATAAAAATACGTTTCATGATTCAGAAAAGAGATAAAAATCTTAAATTTCCTCTATTCGAAGTCAATAAAAATTGAAGAATTTTTTATTGTGTACCATTCAATAAAAATATTAATACTAATTAAAGAAACGTTCAAAATGACATTTTAAATATGAGACAGTTCTTAAATTGGCCGATTCAGTCTTTTTTTTTAAGTCAAATGATTTTGTCTTAAAATAATCGATTTGTGGTGAAAAATGCTAACATTCTCTACAAAAATTCCTAATATGGTTCAAATATTGTAAGTATTCTTTAAAATCTAATGCTTTTATTAAAAATAGCCATTTAAGACGGAAAATATTAACAAACATAAAAAAGAATTGTTGAACAGTGTGATTTTTGTTTAAACCTAATATTTTTTTTTGTTTAAAACAACTGATTTCCGGTAAAAAATGTTAACATAACCCAAAATTGTTTCAAAATTTTAAATCTTTATTAAAATACATACCGATTTCCGGTAAGAAACGCGAGGATAACCTAAAAGTGTAAAACAAATTGTTATCTTCTTTGAAATCTAATGATTTTTTAATATAAATATTGATTTCCGGTGTACAATTCAACATAACATAAAATTGTTGAAAGTCAAAGGTGGGAATCAAATTGTAATAATTTTGTTTGGCAATACTAACTTCCGATGTAAAACGCCAACGTAATGTAAAATTGTTAAATGATTATAAATCTTGTTTAAACTTTAATTATTTTTTTTAATGTCAATTTTCGAAGAAAAATACTAACGCGATCCGAAATTGTACAGGCTTGTAAATTTTATTATTATAAACAAAAATCATTATATTTAAATTTTATTATTTTTGTTAAGAAATACTTATCTTAGGTAAAACCCATCAACACAAGTTAAATTTGTTAAAAAATTGTAAACCTTTTTCGAAATACAATAAATTTTATTGAAAATACTAATATTTAGTGTAAAGGTTTAACATAATCTAAAATTGTTAAAAATTGTGAACCTTCGAAATGTAATTTTTTTTTGTTTAAATTGGTCAATTTCTTGTAAAAAGAGCTGTCAAAACCGAGAAACGTAAATTCTTAAAAATTAGAATTCTTTGAAATCTAATAATTTCTTGATAAAAGTACCGATTTCCGATGCGAAACGCTGAAATAACCTAAAATTGTTAAAAATTGGGAATCTTGATGATGATTATTGTTTCAAAATGCCAATTTACGGTGAAAAAAAATTAAAACACAATCTACAATTTTTAGAGATTTAAATTCTTTTTCGAAACTTTATGATCTTATATTAAAATTGTATTCTAAAAATACTAATTTTAACGAAAAGTCTCAACATAATTCATGCATAATATTTTCAATAATTTATTAGATACCGTCAACCGGTACAATATTTTATTTTCCGAGGCTATTATGACCTTCGTGTATTACTACGCATGTGAACTTTTTTTTTGTACAGAATGCTCTACTTAAAAAAAGTGAAATCCCACGGATCTATATAAATATAATTTCGTGGCATTTTACTCTTAAAAATTACATTTTAGTTTTTCGATTTTTTTTTTTGCTTTTTAGAGCATAAGTGATGTCCTATATTTACCCCAAAATGTAAATAGCCCTGGCCAACGAAAAATGTAATAATTAATTATTAAGCTAAAAAATATTCTTAATTTTAAATTAAGTTGATTGAAATTTATCCTATGAAAAGAATTTAAAAAAAATAGGGGAATCATCAGCTGAAACAGATTTTAATTTTAAATCAAATATTTGCACTTTTAATAACAAAAAGATGAAATTTGTACCAAAAGATATGAATTTTCAAACTAAAAAGACGAATTTTCAACGAAATTTTTGGATTTGCAACCAAAAAATATTTTTCAGTCCAGAATAATAATAAATTAGGCAATTTATAATTAAAAAAAAAAATCATTTTTAGCACATAAAAATGTCAAATGACTTTTTTTGCAATTTTCTCTGTTGATTTGCATCAAGGTTATATAAATATAGTATTCTTAGGTTCCTCAAGACAATTTAAAAAGATTTTTACAAATTTCAGATATGCCGAAAAAGTATCTAGAAAATTTCTAAATATCCTTTTTTATCTTACAGGATTTTAGAAAATCTGTGGAAAAACTTGAGTCAGTTAAAAAAATATTCAGGACTTTTTGACACTTGGACATTTTTTTAAAATATTTGAATTGTATTACGTATTAGTTATTAAATATATTTTAAATCTTTTGTAATGCATGAAAAATTTAAGAATATTTTATAAATGTTCGAAAATCTTTCAAAGTTTAAAAATATTTTTAATCTCTTCAAAATTCCAAAAATTTCTAAATATCTTTCAAACTGATTCGAATTATACCAAAAATTGTTTTAAAATCTTTCGGATTTATTTTTGAAAATTTTAGAAATTTTTTGCAATGTTTTATAATCTTTTAAAATTAGTTTAAAAAAATAAAGAATCACTTTAAATATTTCCAAGAATCTTAAGAACATTTTTTGATTATCTTAAAATATCTTCAAATCTTAAAAAAAAATTTTAACTTTTGTTTTAAAATCTTCAAAAATCTACATTTTATTTTAATTTTTTACCATTTTCCAAAAACTTATATATATATATTTTAAAATGATTCGAATCCTTAAACTTTGAAAAATTACTGCAAATTAAATAAATTTCCCTCAAATTTTCCGAATTCTTCTTTGAAAATTTTGAAAATCTTTTGGAATGTTTTGAAATCTTTTTAAATGGTTTTTCAAAATAAATGTTGTAAAATTAAAAATCATGAACATTTCTTTAAAAAATCTTAAGAAATTTTTTTATTTTTTTTAAACCTTACAAAATTCTTGAAATACTTCTACTTTTTTCGTTCAAAATATTCAAATATTGAAAATCTTTTACATTGTTTTGCGAAAGTTCATGAAATCATTTTAAATGTTTTTAAATCTTTTAAAAAAGTAAAAAAATGGATTTAAATTTTCCCTGATATTTTAAGAAAAAAATTTCATTATCTTGAAACCTTCAAAGTTCTTAAAAGTTAAAAGTTTTATTTCAAAATCTTCAAAAATCTACATTTTGTTTAAAATTTGTTGGTACCGGTTATTTCTTGGTTACTGGTACCAACAATTTCTAATTTTTTGGCCATAATTTCATTTTCCTCATCTCTTTGTATAATGTGTAGAAACATTCAGAAATAAATTTGCCCATCAAATAGAATTCCTTATTTGGAAATGTTGATTTAATAATTTGATGGTGCAGAAAATTCTTAGTCTTCATTAAGAAATAAGTACGTACAACCTCATTTAATATGGTCAAGGGGTTATGAATAGAATCCGTTTGTCATTTTTAAAAGATTAGGTCAAAAAGTTAAAAACATTATTGTTGCCTTTAATATTATAAAACTATTTGCGAATTAAATTACGCCTTTGAGAAATCAATTTGTAGACTTAAAATGTCTCATTTGGAAATTGCGATGTACGAAATGCGAGAAAGTTCAAAAGATCAAACTAAAAAGAGCCACTCAAGTCTTAAAGCCACATTCACGCAGTATTCACCCAATCCAGTATTCAACAACAATGAGTGCTAGATTTTCGATTATTTCGTTTCACCTATTTTTTAGATAGGATTTTAGTATTGTAATTATAGAAAGTATTACGGTACTGTATCGCACGTGCACTTTCATCGAAATGCCCTAATCATCTTCAGGCGTATCTCCTTCATCCCTAGACCTAAACCTTGTGTTGAAATCCCTCCCTAATTCGATCCTAATAAAATTACGTAAATTTAAAAATGGGGCTGGCTTCATTTGTGGATGTTTTAAATTCAGGACCTGCAGAAAGAAGACTTTCGAAAAGACACAGCACAACAAGGGGCCCGAGACTCTCACCACGTAGTCAATTGATTTATTGTAGGGCAGTAAAGCAGTAGGTAAAGCTGAAAAGTTCACCTCGGTAACCTACATCGTGAACATAGAAATTGTTGTGGCAAGCCTCGATGGGTGGTGGAGTGAGGACACTGAGGACCAATGGTCTCCAGTGGTCCAAATGAGGACGAGGAGAATCCAAGTCAGGGGATGAAGAAGATCTGTCTCGTTTCTTGAGGAAGATGACGACAGGGAAGAGGAGCAAAAAGGGGCGAAAGAAAAAGGAAGAAGCTAACCAAGTCCAAGAGAAAGGTGATCTTCAGGAGTTTCTCCTTTTTCGTCAACACCAGCCCCGAGAGAGACCAGTAATGAGGCGAGGAGTCCAAGAGAGTGAGGGAGACGAAAAAGGGAACGCAAAATTTATGTAGCCACCTACAAGCCGTAAATCAAGGACGGGTACTCAGGGTTGTAAAGTTGGGCTGCGAATCTCAAATCGAAAACGGTAGCCGATTTTCGGTTCGTGACGCTTAGACACGCAGATAATGGCTGTGGAAAGCAGAACTCCGACGACGTGGTAAGTGACTTAAACCGGGTTAGTCGGTCGTCAATGGTAGAAAATTCCAGTAGCAGGCCGCGATTAGTCACGAGGGTGGGAAAGAAATGGGGAAGAAATAGGAAATAGGAAGAGGAAAGACCAGGGGGTTACTTTGGTTACTTTGTTCCACTTTGTTCTCCGGGACCCAATAAAATGACCTTTAACTTCCTTGCTTTTGTCTCCTCCTTATCCCGCCCAGCTTCCTGTCGACATCGAGGTCCACATGTCGTCAAGGTCCAGGAGAGTCCAGGTCTCAGGGCTCTCTCAATTTATCGGTTCCTTAAAAAAAATGCACTCGAGATTGGACAAGAGGAAGTTGTATTTTGCAGGAAGGAAAACAAAAACATGATCTAGGGAAGAAATTGTAGCTGTGGAAATACTGAGAAAGAATAAAAAACGGACAAACAAAATTTGGGTGTCACCTTTCTTTGTGTTTAGCGACATTGAGGAAATATAAAACTCCGGCCCGAGGGGGAAACAACTCTTAAAAATGCGGTCCAGTGGAGGTGGATTACTCCTGATTACATCAGTTTACCCTGGATTAATTGTTTTTAAGATCGAAATGAAATCTACTTTTTCATGAATAATTTTAAACAAACAGCATAGGAAAGACTCACAATTCAGAAATTAAATTTCCAAAGTACCTCCTTTTCACGGGAATTTTCAATAAAAAAAGATTGCTTTCTAATAAAATTGTTTAATTTGCAACAAAATAGATAAACTTTAAACCAAACAGTTGAATTTTCAACAATGAAGATTAATCTTTTTACCGAAAAAAACGAATTCTCAACAAAATACGTGCTTCTTAAACAAAGTAGTGGAATTTTCAATTGAAAACGATCAATTTTTCACTCAAAATATGGAAGTTAAATTTTCAGATGAAATTTTTTTTTTTAAGACAATAGTTCCGTTCTCAACCAAAGAGATAAATTTTCAACTACAATTATGAATCTTCATCTGGAATAAAACAGGATATTCTTCAATAAAATTATTTAATTTCCAACAAAGTAGTTTAATTTTCAACCAAATATTTGAATTTTCAAAGAAAGACATAAATTTTTGACAAAATACGTGAATTTTGAATTGAAGAAGATACATTTTCATCCCAAAATGGAATTGGTCACATTTTTAATTTAAAAAAATGATTTTTTTTACAAAAAAAAAACAAAACAAATTTTCATAACAAAAAAGTTCAATTTTTAACCAAAGATTAAAATTTTTAACTCAAATTAGGCATCTCCAACCATAAAAATTAATTCGTAACAAAGTAGTTCAACCAAGTATGTACTTCAATTTCCAACCAAAAAGATTAATTTTCAACAAACAAAAAAACGAATTGTTGACAACATACACGAATTTTTAACCCAATAGTGTATTTTTGAACTAAAAAAAAAATTTAGAGTGAAAAAAAAAACTTAAATTTTCAGTTAAAAAAGTTAATTTAAAAAATGAAAGAATTTTCAACCAAAAAGATAAATTTTCAAACAAAAACAGTAATTTTCTAAAAAATAATACAAACATGTAACAAAATACATAAATTTTCAACGAAAAAAAAATTAATTTACGATAAAAATGGAACAGATAAATTTTAATTTGAAAAATTAAAATTTAGCAACAAAAAAAAGCAAATTTTCAACAAAATAGTTAAATATTTCAACAAAATAGTTAAATATTTCAACAAAATAGTTCCATTTTCAACCAAAAACATGGATTTTCAAACAAGAAGATTAATTTTCTGCCAGAAAAGATGAATTTTTAACAAAATACATAAATTTTCAAGAAAATAGTACATTTTTAACCCAACTATTTTTAACTAAAATCCAGACTTTTCAACTAAAAAACTGATTTTTAACAAAGTAGTTCAGATTTCAATCATAAGTAGTGAAATTGACAACAAAAAAAGATAAATTTGCAACCAAAAATGGAATAGTTAAATATACAGTTTGAAAAATTATTATTAAAGAAAACGAATTTTTAACAAAATGGTTAATTTTTCACCAATGACTTTTAATTTTTAACTAAAAATGTGAATTCTCAAACATGAAGGATAATTTTCTCATTTTCAATAAAACCATTTTCAGCTAAAATCCATAATCTACAACTAGAAAACTGTTTTTAACTGAACTAAACTTTTTAACTGTTAACAAAAAAAATTAACTCTTCAAAAAAAAAAAATTAACAAAGTAGTTCAACTTTCCACCGCAAATGACCTAATTTTTAACTAAAAAAGATAAATTTATGACAAATAATTGAATAGTTCAATTTTACCTTAAAAATTAATTTCCAACCACAAAAAACGAATTCTCAACAATATAGTTCAATTTTCTACCAAAATAGTTTGTTTTTCAACAAAATACATAAATTTTTTAACCAAAATATTTACTTTCTAGCGCAAAATACGAATTTTCGCCAAATACATGAATTTTCTACCAAATAGTTACATTTTTAATTTAAAAAATTTATTTTTAACAAAAGAATAAACGAATTAAAAAATACTCCACTTTTCAAAGAAAGAGATGAATTTTCAACTAAAATTATACCTCTCCAAATTATACCAAAATATGAATTTTTAATAACTTACATGAATTTTCAAGAAAATAGTACATTTTCAACCAAACCATTTTGAACTACAATCCAGAACCTTCAACTAAAAAACTGAATTTTTTTAGAGTATTTTAACTTTTAACCAAGTAGTTGAATTTTTATATAAAAAATACAAATTTATAAAAAATAATCAAATAGTTAAATTCTCAAATAAAAATATTAATTTTTAACGCCAAGAAAATGAATTTTCAACAATATAGTTAAATTTTATACCAAAATAGTTGAAATTTTAGCACAAAAAGATAAATTTTTAACAATAAAGTTAAATTGTTAACAAGAAAATGTCTTTAACAAAATTGTTAAATGTTGAATCTCTGTCAAAGTATGCAGATTAATTTTTCACCAAATACTTGTATTTTCGAGCAAAAATATAAGATTAAAAATTTCAAAAGATTTCACTCAATTTTAAACAAAGATAGATTTTTGAAGATATTGAAATAAAATTTTGAAGCTTTTGAAGGATTTTAAAAGTTTTCTAAAACCAAAAAATTTTCTTTAAATTCCTGAGAAAACTTACAATAATTTTTTATTTTGAAAAATGAACTTTAAAAGAATAGTTAAAAAGGAATAATTCGAGTCAGCTTAAAAGAGACTCAGGAAATTTAGGAGTTTTTAGGATTTTGAAAAAGTTTTCAAACTTTGAAAGATTTCCGAAAATTTATAAAATTCTTATAAATTTTTTCCAAATTTATCTGCTTAAGGCGCTCAATGATTCTTAAACTGACTTGAATTTTTCCAAACCGTTTGTAAAATCTTGTACAATGAAGAAAGTTTTTAAACAATTTTCAAAATACTTCTTCAACATATTCAAAATCTTCAAAATTTTGTTTGAATTTCCTTAGTTAAGTTGGAAATTTACCTATTTGGTTGACAATATTACTATTTTGTTGAGAATTCGTCCTTTTGGTAGAAGGTTGATCTTCTTGATAAGGGAAATTTATCTATTTGATTGAAAAAGAACTTTTTTGATGATAATTTATACTTTCAGGTTAACAAATTAAGCTGTTTTGTAAAAAATTCGTCTACTCTGGGAAACATTAAATCTTTTTTAATTAAAAAAGCAACTGGCTTAATATTAGTATTTTTTATAGGATTTGACTATTTAGTCAATAATTCATCATAATTCATCACTTTAGTTGAAATTCCTTCTTTTTGGTAAAAAATCCATTTTCTTGGTAGAATATTCATTATTTGATTGAGAATTCCTTTGTTTTGTTGAAATTGCATTTTTTGTTGATGATTCATTATTTTGCGTTAAAAAATTAACCTGTTTTATAGAAAATTCGGCCCTTCGGAAAACACTTCATCTACTCTTTTTTAAAAATCTTTTTGAATTTTCTCAAGAATCTTTGAAAAATTAACTTTATATCACCCTAAAAACAAATAATTAAATGTATTATTTTGTATTTTGCATTAAAAATTATTTTCCCCCTTTAATTGAAAAACTACACGCGCACGATTTTGGAAAACAGAGTTTAAAAATTGATTCTTGTGGAGAAGAAAAGCTTTCTTTATTGTCGTTTTATACTATCATATATTAATTACTACTATTATTCTAGATATACATTATCAATTTTAAACATATTTGGTGCTCAACATTAAATTCATATAAATATTACAGAAATAATAAAAATGTAAGATAAAAAAAAACTGGATGAATAAATAATTAAGGGTCTAAATATCATACAAATGCAGCAAACCCACTTCCATTAATAATTTTCTATTTCTAATGATTTAAGTGCCATTTCAATTCTACAAATATTGATAATATTTTTTTCTTTTTTTTAAATATTTGAGCGCATCAGTCCAAATACCCTTTCTCATTCATAGCTTTTAAAAGCTTACGAACAGCTATACTCGTATCCGGGTTTTTAAAAATGTCTAATTTTGTTTCGCCATTCACGAGAACCTTATCAAATTCTTCAACATCCGATTTGTCACACATCATCCTTGGGAAATAAATCAATCCAGAAAATATGGAAAATATTCTTCTTTTGTAAATCGACCTTTTCAACTGATCAATTTTTGGAGGTTTTGTTTTACAACCAGCTTTTTTTAATTCGTATTTTAAAATATTTAAATATCTCTCTAGGAAAAAATCGTCCATTTCGCATTTTATTTTCAATTCAGGACAGATGCAGAGAAAATATTGTAGATCGATCGCCGGTGATGTGTATATTGAACACTGATAATCAATCTACAAAAAACATAGTTTATTAAAATGTGTTCAATTTAACTTAATTAAAAAGCATTTTCTTCTGAATTTCATATATCTATCAAAAATTTATATATTATATAACCATCAATATTTTCTGGTATATGAAACAATTCCAGGTAAAACTGATCGAAAATTGTGTTTCCTTTCTTCGACCGTTTTAAAACAATTTTAATTTAAAAAACTGTTTTTAATAATAATGTCGGTTTCTTACATTTTTCCTTCAATTTACAATGAAACGCATTAGAAATTTTTAAATTTAAAGTTAGAAATAATTGTATTAAAAAGTTGTAATGTTTGAAAGACATAAACTTCGAAACAAATGTTAGACTTCGAGAATTTAGAGTTAAAAATGTTTAAAAAATGTTTTAAATGTACAAATCACTGATGAAATTGATGAATTTTCAGCCTTGGGGAAAAAATTTGGTGCTCCTTACATTGATAATAAAATTCCTGTTAACAATATCATAGCAAATATTGAAAACTACATTGAAAATTTAGAAAATTTTGAGGATACTTTAAAAATTAGAAGGACGGTAGCTGAATTAATTTCAAATCACAACGAAAATAATTAATTTAAATATAATAATAAAATCACAGAGACTATGGTTAATTAAAAAAAAAATAAAGATTTGTTATTTGTAAAAGCCGATAAAGGCAATATCATGGTGGCAACGAATAGGAATGATTATAATTTTACGATAGAAAACTTAAAAATAATTGATACAAAAATGTAAAAACCAATTTAGTTTCAACAATTGAAAATAAATGCAATCATTATGTTCAGATGGAAAAATAAAAGATACAAGATTAAAATCCGATAGCAGCACTGTAGCAAAGGCTTTTATATATATGCACTTCCAAATGGACACAAAACAGGTCCAAACTGGAGATTGTTTCCGCCATTGGATCACCAACTTACAATCTAGCAAAATGCTTATCAAATCTTTTTAAAAAACAATTTCAGGAAAAACTTAGTTATTCATAAAAGATAGTGGGGATCGAAAACAAAATATTAATAACTTCATAATATCTTCCACTCATTCATTAGTATCTTCAGATATCGTTTCAATGTTTGATAATATTCCTCTTAATTTAGCTTTGGATAGCGTGGAAGAAAAATTAAATTTACATAAAAATATTAACAAAAATATCAAAAAATGACATAATAATTGCGGTCATAACTATTTTTTATAATACAGTTTTTTATTTTATAACAAATTTTATCAACTGTTATCAGGTTGTCCAATGGGATCTCCTTTATCTTCCATAGTACCAAACTTGGTTATGGAAGAGGACGAAAATGAGCCTTATCTAAATTATCTTTCAAACTAA
>JAUELO010000329.1:3263250-3277218 GCA_032357855.1 Amphibolips quercusostensackenii
TTGTACGTGTGTATTCGTGTATATATTTGTGTGTATGTGTTTTATGTATATGTATATATGTGTATGTGTGTCCCTTTTTCTCTTTTTTTTTCATTTTGGTTATTTTTTTTTTTTAACAAGCCGGAAAGTGAGGTAGTCTTTGGAAGTCTATTTTATGATGGTGAATCTTTTCCATGTTTTTTGCATTAAAAATTTTTCATGGGAAACTCCACTTCTTTTCGACCTTAAAATAAAAAAATGTAATAGAGACGCTAAACAATTGATTTTGTTCCAATCGTAGGGTTTGCTTATGAATATGGTAAGAGTTCTTTTAATTGAGGCTTTATAATGCTTACCTCAATTAAATTAAAGAATTCTTTTTAATTTATTTTTTAAAATTTATTTTTAATTTTTAAATTTTTTGTTTATAAAAAATGTTTTTTAAACATTAGCAATTTTTTGAACATACAATAAAAATACAAAATAATAAAAAATTTTTTAAAAATAATAAAACTTTTTGGATTGCTTCTTTTTCTTTTTTGAATAATGTTATGATTCTAAATGGATTGGTTCATAATCTTCTCACAATCTAATAGTTAAATTTTTAATCCAAAAATATGAATTTTAAAAACGATAAAGATTATTTTTTAACCAAAGAGCTAAATCTTCAACCAAATACTTTAATTTTCAGTTAAAAAATTTATTTCGAACTAAAAATAAAAAAATTCTGACTAAGTAGTTTAATTTTCAACCAAAGAAATTCATTTTCAACTGAAATTATAAATCTTCAACCAAGGAGTTTAATCTTTAAGAAAAAATGTAATATTTGATATTTCAACTGAAAAAAAGATGCTAATTTTCAATAAAAAAAAGTTAAATTTAATAACAAAAGACAATTTTTCCAACAAAATACTTTAATCCTCAACTAAAACAGATATACTTTCAACGCAAGAGTTGCATTTTTAACTAAAAAAGATGAAATTTCTACTAAAAAAGATGAATGTTTAAATCAAAGAGAGGAATTTTTTAAAAAATTTGAAATTCCAACTAAGAAAGATTTTTCAGTAAATAAAGAAAAAAACTGTCATCCAAAATGTGGAGTTTTCAAGCCAAAAAGACGAGGTTTCTACAAAACAGTTGAATTTTAAACCGAATAATTTAATTTTAGACAGAAAGATAAATTTTCAAAAAAATAGTTAAATTTTAGTTATGGAAGCTAGCTTCAAACAAAAAAACATTTTTAAAAAAGTAGTTCAATTTTTAACTACAGAGATGCATTTTCAACTAAAATTATAAATCTTGAAAAAACATGTAGCTTTTGATATGTCCACCAATAAGATGTTTCGTTCAAATAAAGAACAATTAAGATTGAACCAAATAGGTGAATTTTCAACTGAAAATATAATAGTTAAATTTTTAGTTAAAAAAAAATCAATTTGAAGAAAAATGAACAAATTTGAAAAAAAGAGTTACATTTTAAGGCAAAGAAATTACTGTGACCTGAAATGTTGAATTTCAACTGAAAAATTGCATCTTAAGAAAGTAGTTCAACATTCGACTAAGTTAAATTTTCAAGCCGAAAATACAAGTTTTCTACATATAGCGAAATTATTATTGACAAAAAAGCATTTTTTTAACCAAAACACGAAACAGTTTAACTTTGAACCAGTCAGTTGAATTTTTAACGAAAAAAAGATTAATTTTCTACAAAAAGATATGAATTTTAAACAAAAAACTAATGTGAAAAAATAGTGTAAATAACGACAAAAAAGTTTCAGTCATGTAAGAAAGAAAAATTCCAATCAAATTGTTGAATTTTCAAGACAAAAAGACGAATTTTCCACAAAGTAGTTCAATTTTCACGAAAGAGATGCATTTGCAAATAAAATGATAAATCTTCAAGAAAAAATGTAATAGATTATATTACAAGGAGATTTTTATTTTTAATAAAAAAACAGTTAAAAACCAAAAATACGAATTTTTAACAAAATAATCAAATTCTCAACTAACACAGATTAATTTTCAATAAAAAAGTCGAATTTTCAACAAAATACCCAAAAATTTCCAACCAAATAGTTCATTTTTTCCAAAAAAGATGAATTTTTTACAAAATACATGAATTTTCAACTCAATGGTTTAACTTTGAATTAAAATATAATATATTTTTAACTAAAAACGGATAAGTTAATTTTTTAGTTAAAAAGATGAATTTTCTAGAAAAAAATTTATTCTTAAACAATTTTTTAAAATAAAGCAGTTACATTTTCAAAAAAAAGAAGTGAATTCTTAACTAAAATGGTGAATTTTCAACTAAAAAAATTAATTTTTAATAAAGTAGTTCAAGTTTGAAATAAAAAAATTTGAACTGAATATTCGAAACAGGTTCATTTTTAACCTGACAGTTCAATTTTTAAACAAAAAATGAAATTCCTACAAAAAAGGATTATTTTCAACCAAAACAATTTTTTATGTCAAGACAAATTTTTTTTCTAGTGAAATTGTTGAATTGTCAAGTCAAAAAGACGTATTTTTAACAAAACAGTAGAATCTTTAACCAAAAATGATGACCTAATCAAAAAACGTTATGTAAATTATACACTGCCCCTTATAGTAGGATGACTCTAAAAGCGGTTCCTTTTCTATTAAGAGTTTTAAAAACAAAATGTATGGGTAGGGTGCAAATCATAATTAATTTTCAAATCTATTTTTCCTTATGATTTTTGTTCCTAATCTTCAATATTACCTGTCAAATAAATAGAGAAAGGACGGGTGGAAGATAATATATTTTTTAATTATGATTTCTTTATAATAATATTTGACGAAAGCCTTTCTATTTTAAAAAGAATTCTTTATTGATCAAGCAATTCACACAGGAAAGTAGAAAATCCTTTTTGAAATTACGAGATTCATTTAGACGCATTTCGAAATTTCAAATTGTCTTTTTTGAATTAGTCTAAATAACCCCTCTGATTCATAACTTTAATAATTTTTCGCACAGCCCTGACTGCGTCTGGATTTTTAAAAACATCCATTTTTGTCTCCCCAGTTAGCAGGTATTCGTCAAAAACTTCAACGTCACTTTCATCAGCAATCATTCGTGGATAAAAAATCAGAGATGAGAAAACTGCATAAATTTTCCTTTTGCGAATCGCCTTTCTCAGTTGATCCATCGTCGGTGCTTTCGTTTGACAATTAATTTTTTTCATTGTACTTTTTAGAGTCTGTAAATAGATTTCGAGAAGGTAGTCATCCATCTCGCACTTTATATCAATTTCGGGGCAAATTCCAAGGAAATAAAGCAGGTCGATCGCTGGTGAGGTAAATACAGTCATTTGATAATCAATCTATAAATATTTTAATAATAATAAATTTATAATTAATTACAAAAGAATAAAGACAATCTCAATAATTTATATCAGGGGCCGTTCAAAAACTACACAGAGAAAACTGGTATGGTCGCAATAACTAAAAGTATCAAGTTGCATACAATATGGTTGCATGTCCAATAGTCTTGTTGAGACATCTTTTATTTACGTTGTCAGATCCAAATGACATAGTTTGCCACAACTACAGGCTCATTGTTGCCACAGCCACAGTGTTTGGATCTGCCACACCACAGTATTGATATCTCATCCATTTTTGATTGGTTAGTGCGCATAGCTGCGCAGATTCACGCGCATAAAAGCATCAAGTTACAAGTAGCGTCGCGTCAGCCGTCACCCATCAGGCCCCCGACGCCATCATATTGCTTTTTGTTTACTTTGAATGCAGCTGATGATTTGCATGTTTGTAAACAATTTGTACATTGCAAGTAAGATGTTTTAAATTTTAGTTTTTGAATTTAGTTTAAACCGAATAAAACTTTGTGTATAATATGTAAATTTATATGGACCGGATGCATTTAAAATCAGGTGCGTTCTGCAATTCAAGACGCAGAATCTCTTCTTTTTTTTCTTAGTAAAATGCAAATTTAAATAAAAACTTATGTATCATTAATGTTGAGAACTTTTTCTTCAATCAGCGATTCTAGTTGTGACAGATACATCCTATTCATGAGAACCTTTACTGTGTGGTTATGTCAGTCACAGTGTATGGGTGCTGCAACTACACAGTGTGGCTGTGAAAACCACGGCGTATTGTTGCGGCAACCGCATAGTGTGGTTTTAACAACCACAGTACATAATTGTAGCAGCCACACAGTGTAGATCTTATAACTAGTCTTTTATGCAAACAGCTACGTAGTTGTGGAGACCACAGTTGTATTTGAGGCATATTTTACTATTTTTTGCGGTTGCGACAACCACATTTATGGAAATTACAAACATACAGTTTTCTCTGTGTACGTCAAGATATTTTAATTAAAGACTTTTTTCACCCCTCCTTCGTCACAGATCGTCACACAAAGCCAGAACCTATCAAGTTCACGTCACATAATATGTAATTTTTAAGCCAAAAAACTATTTTTTCAGAGCACAGTTGAAATTCCAATCAAATATACAAATTTTGAATAAAATAATCAAATTTCCATTAATAAAGTTCAATTTTTAACAAAAGAATTGAATTTTTAACAAAATAGTTGAAGTTTCAACTAACATGGAGAAAAAAAATGTCAACCAAATTGTTCGATTTTCAAACCAAAAAAGCCAAAAATAATAATTTTAAACAAAAAAGTTAATTTTCAACCAAATAGTTGAATTCTAAACAAAAAACTATTAATTTTCAACCCAAAATTCAATCGTTAAATTTACAGTTGTTCAAATTGATTTTCATCTATAAAAACACAAATTTTCAACAAAATACAAAAGATGTGGTACAAAAAAATAATACTAAAATAATTTTTAACAAAATAGTTTAAGTTTTATTAATGCAATATAACTTTCAAGCAAGTACAATTATTTTCTTTAAAAAATGTACATAAAATACACACATTTCCAACTGAGAATTATCGATTTTTAATTAATAATAGAATAATTAAATTGACATTCAAAGGATAAAAATTAATTTTGAGCCCAGTAGTTAAGCTTTAAACTAAAAACGATCATTTTTTAACGAGAATGAAATCGTTACATTTGCAGTTCCAAACATTAATTTGAACTAAAAAATGCGAATTTTTAACAAAATTGTTAAATTTTGAACAAAAAAGCTAATGTTCAACAAAATAGCTCAATTTTAAGCCATAAACTATTAATTTTCAACCAAGAATCGAATTCGTTCAAATTAAAAATTAAAAAAATTAATTATTAATTAAATTAATACAAATTTTTAATAAAATATTAAAATTTTGAACCGAAAAAAAGTAATAAAATTAATTTTTAACAAAGTAGTTAAAATTTTATTCAGGAATTTAAACTCTAAAGCGAGTAAAATTATTTTCTATAAAGAAATGTACAGCATAGTACACACATTTTTAACTAAAAATTATCAATTTTTAACTAATAATGAAATAGTTAAATTTAAAGTTAAGAAAATTGACTTTAAAAAAAATAATGTTGAGACAAATAGTTAAGTTTTTAACTAAAAACGATTGATTTTCAAATAAAACGAGATCGTTACACTTGCAGATAAAAAAATTAATTTTTAACTGAAAAGTACGAATTTTCAACCACAGAGATGGATCTTCGACCGATAAAATAAATATTAACAGAGTATCTCAAATTTTGATCAAGCAGTTAAATTTTCATACAAGCAGAATTATTTTCTATAAAAAAGACGAATTTATAGCAAAATACACATATTTATGACGAATAATAAAACCGTTAAATTTACAGTTAAAAAAAAATTTCAAAGAAAAAACACGAATTTTCCAACAAGTGGTTGAATTTTAAACTAAAAACGATCATTTTTTAATCAAAAGAAGAAATCGTAACATTTGGAGTCCAAAAGGTTAATTTTGAACTAAAAAAATACAAATATTCAACAAAACAGTTACATTTTTCTTAAAGAGATGAATCTTTAATTAATAAAATTAATTATTAACAAAATGGTTAAGCTTTTAAGCAAGTATTTTAATTTTTAATCAAGAAGATTAATGTCCTATCAACGAAGACGAAAAGCACAACAAAATGCATCAATCTTTAATCAAATGATTAAATTTTCAAGTCAGAACAATCAATTTTTAACTAATAATGAAACAGATGAATTTTCAGTTTAAAAAATTAATTTTCAACCGAAAAAAGGACTTTTTACGAAAAAAGTTCAATCTTCAAACAATAAAGTGAATGTTAAACAAATTACTTTAACTTTTAACCGAAAGGCTAAATTTTCAGTCAACAAGAATAATTTTTGACCAAAAAGACGAATTCGCAACAAAATACATTAATTTTTAACGAAATCTCAAACTAATAAAATGAATTTGTGATAAATTAGTTGAAATTTTAATCAAGCAGTAAAATTTTCATACGATGAAAATTATTTTCTATAAAAAAGGACGAATTTACAACAAGATACATATATTGTTAACTAAGAATAATCATTTTTTAACAAATAATGGTATCGTTGAATTTACAATTAATAAAGTCAAATTTCAAATAAGAAAGAATGAATTTTCAACCAAGTAGTTAAATTTTTAACCAAATATCTTCAACTAATAAAATTAATTTTGAACAAAGTAGTTCAACTTTCAACGAAGTAGTAGAATTTTCAGTGAAGAAGATTAATTCTATACCAAAAGGGATAAATTTACAACAAAATAAATAAATTTTCAACCTAATTTTTGAATTTTGAACTAAAACTTATTAATTTTAAACCAATAATAGAATTGTTGAATTTTGATTTTACAAATTTAATTTTTAACAAAAAAAAGAATTTTCAACAAAATATTTAAATTTTTAACCTTTAATAAATGAACTAAATTTTCATTTAAAAAAATTATTCTTAACTAAAAAAAAAACATTTTTAACAAAAATGTTCAATCATAAACTAAGTAGCTGTATTTTGAACAAAAATAGATCGATTTTAAACCAAGAATTTAATAGTATTTTTTTCATTTAAAAATAATTAACTTCCAACAAAAAATATTTGGTTTTTCTTAATGAGTGTTAATTATTCATTTCGGATTTCAGCGAACAAAAAGAATATAGGGAAGTTTCTTAATCACAGGGGAAAAAGGGGTGTTGTACGATTCTAAAATATGGTTGTTACAATCACAACAAATAGTTAAATATGTCCTAACTACAACTGTGGTTCCCACAGCTACATAACTGTTTGTATAGGAGACTATTTGTGAGATCTTCACTGTGTGGCTGCCACAAGTACGTACTGTGGTTATCACAACCACACTGTGTGTTCGCCACAACCATACACTGTGATTGCCACAGACACGCAGTAAAGGTTCTCACGAATAGGATGTATCTGTCACAAGTAGCATTGCTGATTAAAGAAAAAATTGTCAGAAGTAATGATACATAAGTTTTTATTTAAATTTGCATTTTACTAAGACAAAAAAAAGAGATTCTGCGACTTCAAGTGCAAAAAGTGCTTGATTGGAAATGCATTCAGTACCAAATATTTTTCCACTTACTGTACAACGTTTACCAATTTTGCTCACAATATATAAATTTACATATAATACAAATTAAAAACATCACACTTGCAATGTACAAAATGTTTTAAGACATGCAAATCATCACCTGCATTTAAAGCACACAAGAAAAAATATGATAGAGTCGGGGGCCTGATGGGTGACGCTAAATGATGTTCTGGCGCACGTGGCTCTGCGCAGTTATGTGCACCAACCAATCTGAAATAGGTGAGATAGTAAAACTGTGGTTGTGGGAGATCCAAACGCTGTGGTTGAGGTATCTACAAGCCTGTGGCTACAAGCTTGTGGTTGTATGAACCATGTCATGAAATCACCCAACTGCACGCAAAAGAAGTGGCACCAATTGAACGTAATTGGGCTGCAAATAGCGTGGTAGTGGAAGGTATAACACTGTAGCTAAAAGCGTGTGGTTGTGGGAACCATGCCATTTGAATCTGACAACGTAAATAAAGCATGTCTCAAAAAGACTATGGGATAGTGCTAACATATTGTACGCAACTTGATAATCTTAGTTACTACAACTACACCAGTTTTCTTTGGGCAAATCGTAACAAAACCCCGTAAATATCCCCCCCCCCACACACCCACACATTTCCTGAAAGTGTGACGTAGTTGTGAACGGCCTCTTATAGTTATTATAATTAAAATTATTTTTACCATTAGCATATCGACTGGCTGACCTTCTTCATTAGTTTTAAAAAGTAAATTTGTATGCCAACAATCTCCGTGATTTAAAACACAAAATTCATCGTCATCGTAATCGTACACTTTCGAAATTCTACTTGCAAAATCATGAACCATTTTTTTTAGTTTATGAGCTGCCTCTACCGCTTCTAGATCAGTCCAATTTTCGATTATGGAATTAGCCATAATTAAAAGACTGGAATCTACAACTTTGTACATATTTTCGTGGGTTTCTTTACTCATAATGCCGCTCTTGAAAGTCCTCAATAAATCTGGTTTCTAAAAAAAGAAAGAAAAATTAGTCAAAGTAGGCGGCTTGCGCCCACAAAAAAGGGTTTTGTAGCCTTTTAAGTCGCAAATGAGTAGTTCAAACCGCCCCTTCCCATGTTTTCCCTCCCCTACTCCTTCTACATTCCCCTACTTCCTCTCTTGACCACTGCCTCCACTCCTCACACTTCAACATTCGCTTCCGCTCCCTTCCGCAAGTTTCTCCTTATCTACTTCCCCCACTCTTCACTTTCTCCCGCATTTCCCCTCACTTTATCTACCCCCTCATTTACCCTCACTTTCTCGAGTTCTCACAGTTCCCTGAGTGGTGAGTTGTGACTTGGGGATTTTTATTTTTGGGTTCCCTGAGTTGCGAGCTATGAGTTCCCAAGTTGTGAGTTACGAGTTGCGGGTTGTGAGTTGCGAATCCCCTGAGTTGTTAGTTGTGAGTTCCCTGCGTTGAAAGTTTCCTGAGTTGTGAGTTCCTTGAGTTGTGATTTGTGAGTTCCCTGAGTTGTGAGTTGTGAGTATGTAGTTAAAACTATTTTTTTATGAAAGAAAGTTTCAAATTCAGGAATCATTAAAAAAACGAAAGTTGAACAGATATTATTATAAGCAACTGTTTTATGTAGTACCTTGTAAGATTAGTATTAATATTAATATTAAATGTAATGATCATAAATTTACGAAATAATAATAAATAAATAATTAAAAAAGCAGTCATCGACAAATTACGTGAGGTGTTTTTCTCAAATTATCACTTCTCCCTCCGCCCCATGTAAGATACAACGAGATTTGATCCGAACCGCAACCAATTTTATTTATTTATCGCAAGCTTTAAAGTCTTTTCTTTTTTTCTTGTTTTTCCTCTAAAATGCGAAGTGGATAATTACAGCACAATAACAAAATCTAACCATTTTCGGTTAAAAGTTAATTATTTTTAGTTAAAATATCTACTATTGTATTTTTTGCTTTAGAATTTCTCTTTTTAATACAAAATTGTATTATAAGTTTAAAAATTCAATTAATTTGTTATGATTTAATTGTTTGCTTAATTTTCAACAATCTGATTGAAAACTCATCCTTTTTGGTTAAAAATTTTATTTTTGTTGATAACTCGTCTGTTTAGTTTGAAAAGTAGAGTTTAATTTACAATTTTTCTTGCTTGAATGAACTATTTCTTTTTGGTTAGAAATTCATCTTTTTTTGCAGAAATTTAATCTTTTTTGATAAAAAATGGAATTGTCGGTTTGAAATTTAATCTTCTATGGCTTAAAATGAACATTTTTGTTGAAAATTCAACTGTTTTGTAGAAAACTTGTATTTTTAACTTAAAAATTCAACAATTGGATAGAAAAGGCAACAATTGCTTCGAAAGTTGAAATTCTTTGTTGAAAATTAATTTTTTTTATGTGAAGATTCATCATTTCAGTCAAAAATTTAATTCTTTGGTTGACAATTAAGCTATTTTGTTGAATATTCTTATTCTTTTCCGTTGAAGATTATTTTTTGTCAATAAAAATTCCATAGTTGAAATTCTCATGTATTTTGTTGAAAAATTGTGATTTTTAACACAAAATTAATTTTCTCGGTTGAAAGTTTACCTATTTGGTACAAAATTTATGTATTTGGTTGAAAATTTATTTTTTAGAGTAAAAAAACAAACAAATTTTGTTTAAAAATGCAATTCTGATTGTAAATCAATCTGTTCGAAATGTCGTCTTTTTTCATTAAATTCAACCGTTTTTGGTTTTAATAAAAATCTTTTTCGGTACAAATATCAGTTTCTACATTTTTTAAAAATATTTATCTTTTAAGGTTGTAAATTCAACACCTTGGTTAAGAATTAATTTCTTTTACTGAAAAAATGACTATTCTATTTTCCGTTTAAGATTTAAAGATTCATAATTTTAATTAAAAATTCGTCTCTTTGGGTGAAAATTGAACTACTTTGGTAATGATTCGTTTCTTGTTTGTTTTGAAAATTCATATTTTTGGGTTTGAAAATTTAACTGTTTTGTTGAAAATTCGTCTTTTTCGGTAAAAAATAATTTTGCATGGTAAAAATGCAAACTGTTCGGTTTAAAATTAATATTTTTAAAAATTCGTCTATTTAGTTAAATTATAATGTTTTAATTGAAAAGTGTAATCCTGTTGGTTAAAGTATCAACTATTACATTTTTTTTTTCAAAATTCATCTTTTAAGGTTAAAAATTCAACACCTTGGTTGAAATTTGAATTACTTTCTTAAAAATTCATTTTTTGTTGAATATTCGTAATTTTAGTTACAAATTAAACTTTTTGGGTGAAAATTAATATTTTGGTTCAAAATTACCTATTTTGTTAAGAATATATATATATATTTTGTTAAAAATTCGTCTTTTTGGGTAGAAAACTCATGTTTCCGGTTGAAAATTCAAGAATCCGATTTGAAATTTAACATTTTTGCAGATACCGCGTCTTTTTGGCTAAAAAATCTTTTTTGGGTAAAAATTCGTATTTTTTGTTATTTTGAAATTCATTTCTTCTAGTAGTTCTGGCAGAATTTTGTTCTTTTTTGGTTCAAAATGCGTCTTCTTTGTACAATTCAACTGTTTTTGATTTTTTTTCAATCTTTACTTCATTAAAATATTAACTATTATACATTTATTGTTTAGAATTTATTTTTTTTTTTGAAACTTAAAAATTCAACTACTTGTTTAAAAGCTGAACTTCTTTCTCAATTTATAAAAAACATTAGGATTTTACCAATCCCCTCCCCTTCCCCAAATCGTCTTGCGTTCTTTTTGGATAACCCTTAATAAATTCGCGAAAAAAATTCAGTTGGCAAAAAATACATAAGATTGGGGTGGGAGTGATTCAAAACTTATGGAACCTAACAAATGGGGGGGCAGGGGTAAGTAGTTCAGAATTTCAGAAAAAAGTTTTACGTGATTTATGCACGGTCTATTATGAGATGTGAGGATTACCTTTTAATATTTTAATTCATTTAAATTTATTTTCAATTTATTCAATTTTTTGATTAATAAAAAAGCCTTACCTCTTCGAAAAGTGCAACCGATCCAGCATGAAATTTGGCCAACCGATCAATAGCCATAAGAGTAAAAGACATAGAAAGTCCTTTTTGTCTTTTCTGTAGACAAAATCCTTTTGCAGCAAGATCTCCCATGATGATGAGATTTGAACTTTCATTGCTGTAAAATAATCGAGGACCCAAAGATATCCTCAATTTTTTTTCCAAATTTGGTAGCACATTGCAAAGGAAATTAATTTCAGTTGAAAATAGTCCCTGTTTACGAATTAATTCCAACACTGGTCCATCACTTTTGGGCTCCTTTTTCACTATCACGCTTATCGTTTTTTCTTTTCCATTTTCATTTTGAAGATCGATGTACCTGTATTGTAAATTTTAAATCATCGTGAATATAAATATAAAATGTGCATTTACGTTTCTTCTCATTTTTGAAAATTAAAAAAATATATATTTTTCAATCAGGGACCGTTCAAAAACTACGTCAAGCTATTTCAGAAACTTTTTCAACATTAAAATTACGACCCGCCCCCCGCTAAATTCAAAAATGTTTCTGATTTTACTTAATAAATGGCTATAATAAAAAAGAAAACACACAAACATAATAATTTAATAGACATCACAGCAAAAATGATCTCAAAGCAGGGGAAATAGGGTGATTCTTCACAAAATGAAGGGAATGATAGAGAAATACATTCTTTAAAATAAAAGTAATGTATAGATACCATATTGAATTCAATATAATTGCATTTTCAACAAAAATTATGAATCTTCTACTGAAACAGATAAATTTTTCACTGAATAATAAAATTTTAAAACAAAAAAGGTGAAATTTAAAAAAAAAGTTGAACTAACAGGAAAAAGACACGAATTTTCAATCAAATAGTTAAGTTTTCAACCTACAAAGTTGAATTTTCAATTATATAGTTGAATTTTCAAACCAAAAAGATGACTTTTTGTCAAAATAATCAAATTATTACCAACACAAAGTAATTATCTACTAAAGTTGCTACTATGATTAAACTTTACTCAAAAACGGTTGCATTTTAAATCAAAATTTTTAAGACGAATTTTGAGTAGAATTTTTCATCCAAAAATTCGAATTTTTTAGAAGACAGTTGAATTTTCATTCCAAAAGGACGAACTTTTAATCTAGAAAAACAAATTTTTATCAAAATAGTCAAATATTCAACCATAAAAGATGACTTTTTAACAAAGTAGTTTAATTTAAAAAAAAATTATAAATCGAACAGTTGCATTTGCAACCAAATGGTTAAACCTGCAAGCAAAATAGATAAATTTTCAGCAAAACATTTAACTTTTTAACCAAGTGTGTGAATTTTCAACAACAACAAAATTAATTATAAACGAAACAGTTGCATTCACAACCAAATGGTTGAATCTTCAAGCAAAAAAGATCAATTTTCAATAGAATACTTGAATTTTTTATTAAACAATTAAATTTTAAAGCCAAAGAGACGAATTTTTTAGAAGAAACTCAAATTTTCAATTCAAAAGAACGGATTTTCTATCCAAAAAGACAAATGTTCAACAAAACAGTTAAATTATAAAACAGAAAATATAACTTCTTATCAAAATAGTAGAATTTTCAATCAAAAAAGAATAATTCCCAACGAGAAATAGAGTTGATATGCAAAAAAAAATTATTTCAGATAAAAAAAAGTCGAATTTAACCACAGAAGATGAATTCTCAACGAAAAATGTAATAGTTGATATTACAACCAAACCAGATTTTAATTTTAAATAACACAAGACAAATTTGTAGCAAAATAGGTGAATCCTTGATAAAAAATTCATTTTTTAACAAACTGTTGTATTTTCAATCAAAAAAGATCAAATCTCTACCAAAAGAGATGATTTTCAAAACACAAGACGAATTTTTAATAAAAGAGTTCAAGTTTCAACCAAGAAAGATTAGCGAGGTGTGAGAAAAAAAATGTCAATCAAATTGTTCAGTTTTTAAAAGGGTGATTATTAATTTTCAACTATAAAAAACGATTTTACAACAAAATGCATGCATTTTCAACTAAATTGTTAAAGTTGCAACTAAAAACGATCAATTTTCAACCAATAATGGAATAGTTAAGTTCTAAGTTAAAAAATTAATTTTTATCAAGAAAACAATTGATTATCAATTATAAATTAATTTTTAAATATATAATTTTATATATATATATAAATAATAAAAAGGTTAAGCAATCACCGCATGGACCCACTGGGAGAAACTGCCATCTATAAAAATGACCCGGGTATAGCTTTAAGGTTACGCACCATTAAAAGTTTCGCACCTCCGAGAGCACCAATTACAACAAAAATTACTTCAACCGAATATTTTGGGTACAGTCGTTGTACGTCCATTTTAAGGTCTTGATACCTCTTCTCCGTTTCATTCTCCTTGGCCGTGATGTTGTATTCGGCCGGAGCCGAGAATTCGATCACGAATATT
>JAUELO010000329.1:3277318-3287963 GCA_032357855.1 Amphibolips quercusostensackenii
ACATAAATTTTGCATTTTTCTTAATCTTGAACTTTGAAAATAAAATTTTGATATATAGATAAAATAATTGAATACAATTATATGTTAATAAGTGTATGAACTATACTCTATCTAAAATCCTATGCAATCTTATACAATCCCATGCCAATCCTTTGCAATCCTATGCAGTTCGATCTGAGAATTATAGCTGCAGTATAACTGCAGTATAGCTGAAGTATATAGCTGATGTTCAGTCAAAGTATGGCGGAAGTATATTTCTTGAGCATAGCTCAAGTATGTAGATTATGTCTAAAGTATAGTAAAAGTATGGCTAAAAGTACGGTTATCTGAAACACATAAAAATAGAGATCCAGAATTATGATTATCACAATGTCTAAGGATATTGTTTGTAAATTCTAAAATAAGTAAAATTCAAATAAGTAAAATGTTAATTGTATCATAAATTTTTTAACTTTATATTATGCGAAATTTAAAACTAAACATGTAACCTATGTAACAATTTGATAAATTATAATTGTCCATTGTATATCCGTTGTATATTGTATATCCTCACGAACAACATTCAAAATATATTTGACTTACGAAATGACTTGAATCGCGAACTTTTTTAATTTTCGGACGAGCTGTCATGTGTGATACATTATGTTTTATCCTATTGCTAGGGTATCTTGAAGAACAAATAAATGTAATTCTATGTCCGATACTCTTAACACACTTAAGTATGAATGAAGTCTAATTTTTACTTCAGCTATACTTATGTATAGATGAAGTATGGCCTATACTTTAGCTATATTTCAGTTATGCTTTAGCCATACTTCAGCTATACCTTAGATATACTTTATCTATAATATTTCCACATATTCGAAGTATGGGATCATCTCATTTACCATAAATTTTTTATACTTTGGGGTGTCAATTATTGATCAATACCATAAATACAAAAAATGTGTCATTCATATTCAATTAATAGGAATTTTCTCGCTATAGTAGAGATACTTCTGTAAATTATATACAACCAAGAGGTTGAACTCGGATTTTAGGTGAGCACTAGATTGCAAGATTGCATGAGATTGCATGAGATTCCCAAAAAATTTATGGATTTTTCGAAATTCATTATAAAAAATCATTATATGGAAAAAAATTATAGGATAATAATCAGCATTGAAATTAATAATACACAATATTGAAGGAATTTATGTTAAAAGGAGAGAAACTACAAAAGAAGGATTTATTTTAGGCCGCTCATAATCTCATATTCTAAAAAAATAGTGATTCTGCACAAATAAACTTCACACAGGAGAAATCTGTGAATTTCCTTGATGTATGTGAAATCTCTTAAAACTTAATTGAAATCCATATGAAAAATCCTTGAAATGTGTTGAAATCCATTAAAGTTGTAAAATCCTATGTTCGAAAA
This sequence comes from Amphibolips quercusostensackenii, assembly GCA_032357855.1. Taxonomy (NCBI): domain Eukaryota; kingdom Metazoa; phylum Arthropoda; class Insecta; order Hymenoptera; family Cynipidae; genus Amphibolips; species Amphibolips quercusostensackenii. The sequence continues at coordinate 3,278,736 of JAUELO010000329.1, forward strand.
AAGTATGATAAAATTTTTCCATAAATTGATAAATTGAAAATTATTTAATTCTAAACACTTTAAATTGAGAAGCGTTCTATGCTTTGAATGCTTGAATTTTGTAGTTAGAAAATCGCTTGAAGTCCTTGGAGATTTAATAAAATACTTAATCGAGACATTACAGGATCCGCAAGAACGAAGATATTTTCAAAATAGAATAAACGAACGCATAAATAGGGCAACTTGTGAGGAGCTAATACGCAATATCGATGTAAAAAGCGCATGGGCTACGCTCAGGGATATCATTTTAAGTTGCGCGACTGAAGTGTGTGGTACTGCGGCTGTAGGAAGAACGTCTGGTGATGTGTGGTGAAATGATGAAATCCACGAAGCCGTCCACTAAAACAAAGAAGCGTATCGAAGAATGTTGAACGGGACAGGACTTAACAATGAGGAGAGAAATGTACGAAAAAATATTGCAGCGACAAGAAGAAGAAAGTAAAATTACTAGTCAGGGAAAGGTAAAATAAAATTAAAATGGGGGTAGAGAAAAAATGCAAATCGATTTTGAAAAAAGAAAGAAACTGTTTTATAAATTGGTAATGATCAGTTTGAAAAAAGTAGCAGCACAAAGTTGAATAGCATGAGAAATAGCGATGGTGACATGATATAACTGAAAGAATTATTAGAGGTACCAGCTTATTAAGTACCCTCAGTAAAATATATTCACAAATACGTATTCCTAGGGAAATAAAAAAAACAAAAGAAAAGATATGGGAAGTCTAAAGTGGATTAATGCCAGGAAGATCATGTACTGATCAAATATTTAGCTTAAGATATATCACAGAAAAATTCTGAGAGTTAAGAAAAAAGTTTTCTGTGAATTTGTTGTCTTAGAAAAAGCATTTGACAAGGTAGACAGAAGTAAACTTTGGGAAGTCTTAGTAAAAAAAATACTAATAGCAAAGCGAGTGTCATGGTAAATGAGAAACTGAGCGACTGTTTCGATATTATGTAAGGTGTCAGGCAAGGATACGTTATTACCTTATGGCTTTTTTTTATTATATTTATGGACAAGTATCTAATATATCGGCCCTTTTCGACGAAGAAGGTGTAGATCTCGGGACAGTGAGAATGCATTAGTTGGCGTTCGCAGATGATAAAGTTGTTATGGCGAAATCAAATGAAGAATTGCAGAGAATGTTGAATAAACTGGATATAAGCATGCAGAACATTGGTCTCGAAATTAACGTAAATAAAACCAAAGTTATGATGTTTCAAGGCGAAAGTGAGAAAACAATATGCAACATTGTCCTAAACGATGAAAGTATAGAACAAGTTATTAAGTACGCATATCTTTGTAGCTTATTCACAAGGGACGGAAAAATAGATTAGGAGCTAGATAGGCGAATAAATAAGTTAAAAAAATTATGGGTAGAGTAGGACCCATTATCAGAAATAAAAATATATCAGATAAGGCTCAAAGGGCAATACATAGTTATGTTTTTATAGAGATGGTGCTGTACGGTAGCAAGACATGGACATACCAAGAAAATCATAAAAGTAAAATTAACGAGATTAGTATGAAATTCCTGCGCACATGGTGCGGTAAAACGCTTACAAACAAAGTGAGTAATGAGATAATTCTTAAACAATGTGGTGTAGAAAAAACTCTATTTGGCATATGTGAAAGAAATGCGTTAAGATGCTTTGGGTATGTTAAGAGAATGAAAGATGAAAGACTGACGATACAAGTGTATCAAGGTAGAGTAAATGGCAATGTGCCCAGAGGCAGACCGCGAAAAGAATGGTTAGAACGTGTGAATGAGACCCTACTTCAAAGAGACATAATAAGTCATGGAAACACAAGAGCTTTGCATGAGGAAATTCATGGACGTGAAGGAATCGAGAGAGATATGCCAAGATGGGAAAGTGTATCGATAAATAGTTTATAAGAAATGCATAAGATGAGTGTCAATTAAATGAATGACGCCTGAAACGAAAGACCTTAGATGCCCTTAGATACTTATGGGCCGAAAAGGGGTTACTGTTCTATGTAGTGGTATTTACTAAACGGAACCAAACGGCGTTTAGTATCTGACACCAAATGCAAAGTATAATGTACGAAACGATCGTTTACTAAACAGATATAGTACGAATGACTAAATACGTTACCTCAGTGTACGGGAATTCTAGATCAATTCATAAAATCTACCCCCACCCCTCCCCCCGGACCAAAAGGAAGAGGAAATCGATAGAAATCCCTTGAAATTTAATTTAATTTTATTTATTTTTCAAAATTCACTACAAATACCTTGAAATATTTGGAAATTATACAAAATTCTTTTAAATCTCTTAAAATTCTGTATAACTCTTAAAATCCTTTAGATTGCCTTAAAAAACCTATACATCTGTGGAAATCGTAAAAATAAATCAAAAAAGTATAAATCATTTGAAAGCTCTTGAATATAATTTTAATTGAATTTATTCATTAAAGTGTCCTCTAAAACCCCTTTTAAATCTCTAGAATTCTTAGAAATCGTTTAAAGCATTGGAAATAATAAAATCCTCAAATCTGGTGAAATTCCTTGAAATACCTTAAAATCCCTTGAAATCTTTGAAATCGCTAGAAATCCATTAAAACTTAATTCAATTTATTTTACAAAGTTCACCAGAAATCCCTTGAAATGTTTAGAAATCCTACAAATTTTTTTGAAATCTCTTGACATGTTTGTAAAAAGTAAAAATCCTCTAAAATCCTTTGAAATGTTTCAAAATCCCTTGAAATTCGTGGAAATATTTTTAATCTCTTAAAAACCAATGAAATTTTTAAGGATTAGTTGTAATATTTATAAATCCCATAAAATACTTCTAAAAGTTTTAAAATCTGAGGAAGTCCCTCGAAATCTAGTAAAATCCTTTGCAACCTCTAAAGCCTCCTCATATCTTTGGAAATATTTAAAATCCCTTTAAATTGATATGAAATATGACGAAATCGCTGAAAATGCATAAAAATTCTCGGGAATTTAAACTGAATAGGGCTAAATTATTAACATTTTCTAAGAAAAAACCGTTTAAATTCCTATAAATCTTCAAAATCCTTAAATTTTGTAAAATTTCTTGAAATTTTTTTAAATCCCTTGAAATCGCTAGGAACCCCTCCAAGTTTGATTTAATTTTATTTATTCATTATTTTCCAAGTTCAATAAAAATATCTTAAAATCTTTGAAAATCATATAAAATTCTTTAAAATATCTTGACATTTTTTTAATCTCTTGAAATCCTTTGCAATCACTTAAAATCCCCGGAAATGTTCTTGAAGATTTAAAATCTTCTAAACTGACTCGAAATGATTCGCAATTCCTTGAAAACCGTGGAGATGTTTTTAATTTTTTTTTTTTTAATATCAATGAAATCTTTTCAAATTAATTAAATTTGATTCTAAAATCTGAAGATTTTAGAAAAAAGACGACTTTCTAGCATTACTCTAACTCTAAGAGAACATGGTTATAAAAAGTGGGTATAAAGTTAAAAACTTCAGAATAAACCGCAACTATCTGGCATTAATAAAGCATTAGATGGTTATGAACAATTATAATTTGTTTAAATAATTATTTTTTCTAAATTGCATCAACTAATAACTCCCTCCAAGTGAAAAGTAGATAAATAGTTGAAAATTTCAGAAAAAACGCAACTCTGGCATCATTCAGATTTAATATTATTGAAAATTATAATAAGTTGCTTAAACAAATAATTTTGTTAACTTTGATCAGTTATTCAATTCACTGTAATTAAAAATTTAACAAAAAGTCCAAAGTTTTTGAAAAAACTGCTATTTTCTAGCATTATTCTAAGAGAATATTACTAACAATAATAATACATTGTTTAAAAAATTATGCTTGTTAACATTAGTTAAGTATTACTCTATAAAATAGACCTATGAAAGTAATACTTTAAAAGTAATATTTTAGTAATATTCTATAACTAATTATAGAGTGATATTAACGATTCTGAATCAAATTTACAAAAATGTATTTTTTCTTATTAGAAATACGTGTTGAACTTCATAGGTCTTGCAAAAACTCTGCATATCATTTTTTTCAAAACAAAAAACAATGGATTTATTTTTGTGTGATTCGAACAAATTTACGGGCGATATGCATGAAAATTAAAAAAAAATAAGTTTGGTCCACTCTAGTATACAGACATTAGATTGTAGGAGTACTTAACCTCTCGAATTTGTCACATATATGTATTAAATTATTTTATTTTTATATCAAAATTTTATTTTTAAAGTTCAAGAGAAACAAAAATGTAAAATTTATGTGCATGATAAAACTCAGAAATTTAAAATGCCTTAAAACCTGCTGATATATTTGTAAATCATCAAAATGTATGCATCAACGCTTTCAATATTTTAACATTCTCAATTTCTATACCTTTTTTCTCATAATAATTTTCTGTAGTGATTTTTCAAAAATCGCGAAAAAATCATAAGAAATTCATATCCAACAATATCAAATCGCATAAGATTTTCTGTAAAATCTATTAAAAAAATGTTATATAATAAAACGAGTTTCTTTTTCTAAAGAAAGAGTAATTAGAGTGCGCATAGTGCGCACAATGTTCTAATGGACATAAAAAAGTGAAATTCACGTAAGTCAGGTTATTAAAATTTTTAAAAGATGCGGCCTGACACTTTTCGTCAACAAGGCATAAACCAATAAATATAAAAAGCAAGAAAGTGAGAATGAAGATGATTTACAATCGCTTGTCTATAGGAGTTTGAGAAACCAAAAACTTTCTATATTCTATCTCCTACCATTGGATCTCTGCGGTAGCTTCTGAAACGAAGTTTGGTTTACCTTTACCGCATGCACCTCTACCAGCCAGGCCCTAAAAGGGCCTTTTTCGAAATTTCGAGAGGAGCAGAAGATACTTTGTTACAAGGCTATAAAACTATATGACTCCTTAAATGACCTTGTCCACTGAAACCGAATGGAAAATGGGCACAAATGTGAAAATCCTGGTCGTTTTTTACAACTGTATTATATACTTTACGTTTTTTCGTCCCTTGGTAGTAAAAATAAAATGTAGGGACAAAATTTAATGGTAAAGAAAACATTTATTCGCTGTAAATCAAGTTTTAGTTACCCAAAATCAAAGATGCAAAAGGTAACGGTGAATATTTCAATAAATAAAAAAAATTAATATGGCTATTAGTTCGGCATTTTTTTCAATTTTAATCTAGAGAAAAAAGTAAATGTGATATAAAAGTATGCACATTGCGACATTTCCTTTTGATTGTCTGGATTTTTATGACTTTATATCGTAAAACTCATACGAAATCAGTTTCTCGAAAATTATAAAAAAAAAAATATTTTAATAATTCCATTATTTGAAAATATAGTAGAAAAATCTCGATAGGGACCGTACATAAATTACGTAAGGGCGGGGGGCTGTTTAGTACAAAAGATATTTTTTTGTAAATTCAACAATTCGAATACATGAAAAGTAATTCCTTTTTGGTTGAAAATTCAACTATTTTGTTAAAGATTCGTCTTTGTGGCTCAAACATTCAATAATTTGATTGACGTATTTTTCATTTTTGACTCACAAATTTGTTTGTATAAAATTTAACTAGTTTGTTAAACTTTTGTCTTTTTTTTAAGAATATCATTTTTTCTGAAAAATTTCAACTTTTTTGGTAAGAATTCCAACTGTCTGATTAAAAATAAATTAATCTGCTTCAGTTGAAAATGAAATTTACAAATTTAACTGTTTTTTAGAAAATACGTATTTTTTGCTCGAAATTTGAACAATCTGGTGGAAAATATAATTATTTGGTCGACAGTTAAACTAATTTGTTGAAAATTCCTTTGTTTGGTTAAAAATTCAACTATTTTGTTGAAAATTAGTTTCTGAATGAAATCTATTATTTCCAGTGAAAGATTCATTTATTTGTCTTGAAAGTCGTATTTTTGATAAAAAAAATTAATCCTTCTGGTTGAGAATGTTACTATCTTGTTAAAAACTTTACTGAAAATTTGTCTTTTTTGGTAGAAAATTAATTTTTTGATACTAATGCAACTGTTTGGTTAAAAATTAATCTGTTTTAGATGTGGATTCAAGTCTTTTGTTAAAAACTTGTCTTTATTGATTTAATTCAACTGTTTTTGATTTTAAATTAAAATAATTTTGGTTCACATATCAACTATTAAATTTTTTGTTAAAAATTCATCTTTTTAGGTTATAAATAAATTTTTTAATTTTAAATTTAACCATTTGGATGAAAATTCAACTGTTTTGTTGAAGCTTCGTCTTTTCAGCATAAAAATTAAGTAATTTCATCGAAATTTTGTTTATGACTGACTAAAAATTTCTTTAATAAAAAATTTTACTATTTTGTCAAGCATTAAACTTTTTGATTTTAAAATGCATTTTTTTTGCAGGAACTTTATCTTTTTTATTAGAAATGCAAATATCTGATTAAGAATAATTTCTCTTTTTTGAATTGAAAATGATTGTTTTTGTTTTGTTAAAAATTCATCTTCTTTCGTACAAAATTAATATTCATGGTTGAAAATTCAACTATTTCGTTAAAAATTTATGTACTTTTAGGAGAATTCGTGTTTTCTGTTAGAAAATCTCTCTTTGTTGAAATATCAACTATTGTATTTTTTATTTTATTTATTTTATTATTATTTATTTTATATTTATACTATGTGGTAAAAAATTTAACTGTTTTGAAGAAAATTAATTTAAAAAAATTAAAATTAAATTTTACAAATGGGAATTTAAATATTTCATTTTTGGTTAAAAAATTATTTCAAGATTATAAATTTAACTATTTGGTTGAAAATTTTCGTAGTCTGTTGAAGATTAGTATTTTCTGGTAAAAAAAATCTTATTTGTACAAATTGCAACTATTTTGCAAAAAAGTTATGTATTTTGTCGAGAATTTGTATTTTTTAGTAGAAAATTAATCTCCTTGATTAAAAATGTATCTTTTTGGTTGAAAACATAATTAAAAATTGAAAATTGAACTTTCTTGTACAGGAAATTCATCTTATTCTCTTAAAAATTTAATAGCTTCCTAGAAAATTTAACTATTTTGTAGATGTTTTATTTTTTACTTTTAAAATTAATGTTGTTACAAAAAAAATTTAATTGTTCCAATTTTGGTAAAAACATGATATTTTTAGTTTAAAAAGTCAACTATTCCGTTTAAAATTCAATTAATTTGTTAAAAAATCTTTTTTTAATATAGCACAAAAATTTTTGGTGGAAAATTTAAATATTTGGTCAGAATTCAAAATTAATTGTTTTTGGTAAAAAAAATCTTGGTAGAAAATGCAACTATATTTGTCTAAAAATTTATGTACTTTTTCAAAATTCGTCTTTTATAGTAGAAAATTATTCTTTTTGGCTAAGAATTGATTAATTTGATTAAATATCGAACTATTTACTTAAAAGTTGAATTATTGATTAAAAAACTAAATTATTTAATTACAAATTTAATCATTTAAATAAAAAATCAACTGCTTTGTAGAAAGCTCATCTTTTTAGCTTTGAAATTCCACTTTTTGATTCAAAATGTTTGGATTTTGTTGAGAATTCGTCTTTCAAAGTGAAAAATTATTCATCTAGGCTGAAAATTTATTCATTCATTCTTCAACATTCTACATCTTTGATGAAATTTTTTTTTCTCAATTACTAAAAAATCATTCTTTGTTGAGGATTCAAGTATTTTGTTGAATTTTTTTTTTTTTTTGGTTCAATTTGTTTCTGATTTCAAATTAAAATTTTGAGAATTCGTCCTTTTTAGATTAAAGTTTTATATTTTTTGTTAAATATTCATGTTTTATGGTTAAAAATGCAACTTTTTGGTGGTAAACTAATCTGTTTTAGTTAAGGATTTTATTATGAATTAAAATATTGCTGTTGTTGAAATATCACGTACTACTATTGCTATAAAATTTAGTTTTTTTATGGTTGAAAATTAATTTTTAAAAATTAAAATTCAACTTTTTTGTTGAAAATTCAACTGCTTGCTAGAAAAATGTTGTAGAAAATTTAACTATTTATGGTTGAAAATGTCTGCATTTCATTGAAACTTCATCTTTTTGGTAGAAAATCAATTTTTCTGGTTAAAAATGCAACTGTTTAGTTAAAAATGAATATATTTTAGTTGGGGATCCAAGTATTCTGTTGAAAATTTGTTTTTATTGGCTAAATCCAACTGTTTTTATACTTTAAACTAAATTGATTTTTTGTGAAAATATCAATTATAAAATTTTTCGTTAGAAATTTAGTTTTTTGTCAAAAATTAATTCTTCTAACTTTAAATTTGACTATAATATTGAAAACTTAACATATTAGTAGTAAATTAACTCAAAAAATAAATTTTCTAAACTTATCCATTTTTGGTTGAAAAGTAATTTTTTTTTAAATCATCTATTTGGTTAAAAAATTTTAGAAAAAATTATAAAATCTAACAATTAATCAAATTAAATTTAAACTAACATCAAGTAGTAGAAAATTAATCTTCTTGGTTGAAAATTAATCTTTTTATTTCAAAAAATCATCTTTTTTGGTAGAAAGTTTATATTCTTGGGTTAAAATTTTAATCATTTGGTTAAGAATTAATCTGGTTTGGTTAAGAATCGAAAGATTTTTCTGGACAATTGTCCTTTTTGGTTCAATTTAACTGTTTTTTATTTAAAATGAAAATATTTTCTTGGTTAAATGGAAAAGTAAGGAAATAGTAACATTAGCTATAAATTATAAGAAAATAGTGTCTTTAGTGTCATTTTTCCCAAAATAGTAGCAAAGTAGTGTCATCGCCCAAAAAAAGTGTCAAATAGTGTCAGTAGTGTGGTGAGTCCGAGGCATGTTCTACCCTTCATTTCATATTAAATCTGAATGTAAAGAGCGTTTAACTGAAAATGAGCAGAGTGGAATTTCAGGTGCCTGACGGGTTCGCTCTCAGTCAATATTTGCATGAAAATGTGACATAGCATGGGTCAACACAGGTAGAAAGTAAAGTTGAAGTCCATGCGACTGCAGGCACAGCGCGTGCCTGATGAACTTTTCGAACGCGAGGTTTTAAGTTTTGAGACGTGTTTGACTGTTTGCATTCATTTTGAGACTTTTGAGAGGACACCGTAAATTTGGTGTCTCTGCGGGGTGGTACAGATAGCCATGAACAATGGCGAAAAGGAACCGCGGGGCGCGGAACCACAGGGG
>JAUELO010000329.1:3288013-3309574 GCA_032357855.1 Amphibolips quercusostensackenii
CCTCAATTCACCCCTTCTCCTCAAATCTTGTCACGCAGAGAAAGTCTCAGATTTTCTTTAGATTTTAGATTGCATTTTCTATTTTCTTTTCTTTTCTTTTCTTAAAAAGTTGTAGTCAGGAGATCCCGGACTCATTGTTGTGGAAAACCTGATCAGTTACGACCTCGACGTGAATATGACTTTTAGTGTCTGTTTTCAGTTTGTTTATCTAGTTTTTTAAGTTCCCTTTACTTTTTCCTTTTCCGCAAGGTAAAGGAGCAAATTATACAAAATATTAATATTTAAATCATTGCAAAATATTATTTATAATAATCTTCAAATTCATTCATTCACATTGTCGAACTGTCAATTTGACAGTTTATTATAGCGTAGGAGAGAGTGAGGTATACTGCTGGTGTAGGGCATGGAGTCAATTACAAAAAACGGCCACGTTTGTTGATTTTCATATTAGTATTTTTCATAAAATGACTTTCTTTGTTTGGAAAAATAGTGACGTGATGAAATTTTTGTTTTAAAATACGTGTCAGAAGAGTTATTATGAAAAAATAGTTTTGACGAAAACAGATGGAGAAATCTTTGGCAGAAATTAAGCACTCACAGCATATTTTAAAGTATTTAAAGCATTAAAATATTTGATTCTAATAGGTGAAGTATTTCTTCAAGCTTCTGGTATCATAAATTGTTTTTACAAACGTTCGAAATATATTAAGAGTAATAAAATCTTGCAACATGACATACGGGGCATGATGTTCGAAAAATGTTGTGGAAATGGTAACAGTGCTTAATAACAGGTTGGTAATTTGATCAATAATGTAGAAAAACACAGGAAGTTAGTTATCTCGTGAATCTCGTAATTTCAATACTGTTCCAACCATTACGTCTGTTCTGTCTAATCAAATTCGAGGTTGTTAATCATAAAGTTCACGTTTTATTCATTAAAAAAAAAAGTATCATGTAAAATTCGTGATTATAACCTACAAATATAAAAAATTTGCGTTATAAAGACTGTAAATATATTTTCATTCCAAATTATAAATTACTATTAAAATATACTAGAAAGGATTATCTTAGTCGCGCAATTTCATGTTTTATTCCAGCATGTTAACTTCGAGGTTATAACTTAAAAATATTAAAATTTATTGTTATGAAGTTACATCTATTCCTTATTATAATTTTTTATTTAAATTTTAAAACACACTTCAAGCAATTCTCTGTATTTATTAAGGTGGTCCTAAGTTCCAGATATTCACACGCGGAATAGAATTTTCAAGGAATAAGAGGTTATAACTGTGTTTTGCAACATATTTTACTTTGATTGATAAAAAAACATTTATTTAGTGTTAATCATGTCTGGAGTAATTTCTTTTCGTTACATTATACTCTCAAGAATTATCATGCTTACACTTTTTCTACAATGTTCATATTCTTGAAATAAACCGGGAGCAATATGACGCACACCATGCCCCTTGATGTGGGGTATGCTGACCGAAATGCAAGACCAACAAATTATTCTCAAATAATGACATAGTCAAAAAAACGGTTTCAAGTAATGAGATATGTAACTTTATAATGTGAGCTTCACACCAAAAGATACAGACATCAATATCACATTTCAATTATAATTTACAGGACATTTCATTCAAAGCCCGACAACATAGCCCACTCTCCCCTGGTAAGAAACTAAGAATACAAATTGTCGAAAATCATTGCATTTAAACAATATTACTATTAAAAAATTTTTTAGCGACGTACATTTAATAAACAAAAATTTTGTCTATAAATTTATTGTATACAAATTTTCCTTAGAAAAATTTTTAGTTTTTGTGAACTTTTTCATTTTTATTTTTGAAATTAGGATGTAATGAGCTTTCTGTTGTCAAAAATTAAACTACTCAGTCAACAGTTGAGCTTCTTTGTTGAAAATTCATTTATTGCGCGAAGATTCATCATTTTATTTGAAATTTGTCTTTTTTGCTAGAAAATTCATCGTATTTTTCAAAAATGATTTTAAATTTCGCCAGGTTTAAAAACAATTTTAACAAAATGTGGATTTTTGAAGATTTTTAAACAATAATTAGAAGTTTTTTAAGAATTTTGAAAGATTTTAAAAGGATAACATTTTTTAAAAATATTTCATGGTACAATTTTATAAAAACTTTGAATTATTTTAAAAGATATTTTTAAACTTTAGAACTTTTAAAAAGAATCGAAAGTATTTTTAATATCAGGGGATTTTAAAAACTTGAGGGCAAAATGTTAAATTTTTAAGATTTCATTTGAGACACATTTTAAGAACTTTGAAAGGTTTTAAGAGAATAATTTTTTCAGGGTTCTTGGGACAATTTAAAATAATTTTTCATTTTGAAAAATGAATTTTAAGGGAAAATTGAAAAAGATTTCAAAACAGTTTAAATCATTTCCTAAATTTTTGAAAAAGAATTTAGAATATTTTGAAGCGAAAATGCTCAAATTTGGTAAAATATTAAGATTTAGAAAAAATCGAGTGAGGTTAAAAGATATTTAGAAGTTTTTATTATATTCAAAAATAATTTATAACTTGAAAGGATTTCATGAAATTTTGATTTTGAAAGACTTAGAACAAGATATTCAGAAGCTTTTTGAGAAATTTGATAGGTTTCAAGAGAATGAAAGAACTTCTCAAGAGTCATAGGAAAAATAAAAGTAATTTTCTATTTTTTAAATTAATTTTAAGAGGATATTTTATTTACACAGATTTTAAAAGTTGTTTAAAAGTGTCGAAAAAGATCTCAAAAAACTAAAGGCAATTTTTTTAATTTTAAGAGATTTGTCAAAATTTTAGAATAAATTCGTGTCAGTTTAAACTAAACAGAGTAGAAAATTCAACTATTCACTTAAAAATCAACTTTTTTCTTGACATTTTATAATTTTGGGTTAAAAATGCAACTAGTAGCTTAAAAATTAACCTGGTTTGTTTGACTTTATCATTCAAAATGAAAATATTTTTTTGTTGAAAATAAAAATATTTGGTTGAAAATTCAACAATTTTGTTGAAAATTTTTCTTTTATGGATAAATTCAACTGTTTTTTTATTGAGATTTAAATCTTTTTTTTTGTGATGTATAATCTTATACATTTTTTGTTAAGAATTTTTTTTTTGTTTAAAAATTTAACTACATGATTGAAAGTTGAACTGATTTTTTAAAAATTAATTTTTTTGGTTGAAAATTTATTATTTTAGCTTTTCATCTTTTTTGGTTAAAAAGTCAACTACTGGGCTGAATGTTAAACTTCTTTGTTAAAAATTTATATTTTCTGTTCGAAAGTTCGTCCTTTTAGTTAAAAATTCATCTATTTGGATGAAAATTCAACTAGTATGCAAAAAATTCTTTTTTTAATGAAAATTAATTGTTATAATTGGGAATTAACTCGGATTCCTGTTTTATTTTTGGTTAAAAATTAAAATTAAACTATTTAGTTACAACTGATTTTTTTATCTGAAAATGTATGTTTTCTGATGAAAAACCATGACTTTTGGTAGAAATTTTATCTTTTTTTTTTTAAATTTAACTATTTGCCTGTGAATTAATATGTTTCGGTTGAGGATTTAACTAGTTTGTTGAAAGCTCGTGTTTCTTGTATAAATTCAACTGTTTTTTTAATAAAAATAAAACTATTATTTTGTTAAAATATCAACTATTACATTTTTTCTTGAAGAAGAATTTTTTTGTGAAAAATTTAACTACTAGGATTAAATTATGTTACCATTATGTTAAAATTTTGTTAATTATGTATATTTTACTTTGTTAAAACATCATCATCTTGGTTGAAGAAGATTCATCATTTTAATTGGAAATGAAACTCTTTTGATAGAAAATTCAACTGTTTGGTTAAAAGCTAATTAATAATTAATTAAAAATTAAATGACTAATTAAATTAATTAAATTAAATTATCAGTTAAATTAATTAATTCGTTAAAATTAATTTTTGTTGAAAATTTAACTATTTTGTTGAAACTGTCTCTTTTGGTTTGAAAATTCATCTTTATTGGTAAAAATTTGATCTTTTTTGGTTAAAAATACAATTGTATGCCTGAAAGTGAATCTTCTTTGTTTAAGCTTTCAACTATTTTGTTGAAAATTCATCTATTCTGGTAAAAATCCAATTCAATATTGTACTTGCAATACCTTCCTAGAATTAACCTAGAGAACTTTTCTGAGTGAAATTCTCCCAATAAATTATCAAAAGCCCCTTTTTCAAATTTCCACTCCAAAGAACATCACGATCTAATTATCATTTCTTAAGAAGAAATTGTCCCATAAAAAAGAAATTGACCACAGGAAATTTCTTCTCCCAGTCATTAGTGTTAGTTATAAGCCCTCTTCAGAAGAATCAGGGTAAAAATGCGACCTCACCCAAACCATAAACATTACAATATTGCTACCAGATTTTGTTCAGGGGTTGGAAGTTTGCAGCATCCCAACATCTGGATCCAAAATTCCAAGGACCAAGGATAGGAAAAGTCCTCTTCAGTCTTTCACCCTCTCTTCTTGATATCTTTACGAGACACTTTCCAGCTCTTCTTTCCTAGATAGTCGAATTTCTGGAGAAAAAAAAAACCACAAAATGTAACATTACGATCACACCCTCGACGTCTATAAATCGAGAAAGAACAAGATTCTACTGCGAAAATGAAATCATAAAGTCTGAAACGTTCAGTTTCAGAAGCTGAGATTCTGAATTCTGACCCACTGACCGCACTCAGTGCACCCGCAGTGGAAGAAATACGACCGCGACAATAAATTCGAAAGTGGAAGCTTTCACTGACTGCAGGATGGGCTTCCAGCAATGGGCTTCAAGAAATGACATGGTTAGAAGTGAGAATTTATTGGGTGAAATTTTCGTTTGTATTGTCTCGAACCATCGTGGTCTTCTTCGCCTTTTTGATTGTAAAATGGAATAGAGACTTGTACCAGAAAAGATGCCTTTGTCCTGGTAATTTGGTTGGTAGACTCTCCGGCTACTGTGTCATTTTCTCCCTCGAAGTCCCTAGAATTTGCCCTTGGAAACCGTGACTGGGTCACGATTTTAACCAAAATGGCGAGCAGGACATTATTGCGATTATTGGTCATAACCAAACTCTGCTACGGTCTTCTTAGTAGTCGGTAGAAGGTGGTAAAGTTAGAGGACTCCAATTATGACCTTTGGCTAATTTTATGGCACTTCTGGTCTAGTTGAGGATATGATCGACTATTAGTACACGGTATTATAAGGTGTTAAGAGCGGGTACTAATAAATTTTCTACCGATGGGAATAATTTTTTTTTTGAATTATGAATATAATTTAACTGATAAAGCTGATACTGTAAACTAGATTATTACGTATTCATTTTTGTAATTAATCCTTGGTGAAAAAGATTCTTCACAGAATTGTAAGAAACCATTTTTCATTATCTAGTTGACACATATTTTATGGAAGAAAAAATATAACTTTTCATGAACGAAAATTCAAACTCACGAAAAAGAATTTTTTCAACAATAGTTTTCGTAATTCTTTCCTACAATTCAACTGTTTTCAATTTTTAAAGTAAAAAATCTTTTTTCCCTAAAAACTGTTTTTACGATTCAGCTATAAGAAATTGACTTTCAAAATTGGAAACAGTAGATTTGGAGGGAACGTGTTCCCCGAAAAAAGTCATCGTTTATTAAAATTCAGCTAGTTTTTAAAAATTGGTAAGAAGCTATAGTAAGAAAAAAATCAGTTGGGAAAAATATTGTTAAAATAGATGTTATTTGTGAGTTTAAGATTTTTTCATAAGCAATAATGTTTTTTATTTGAAGTTACATTATCAGTAATACTATTTTCGTTCTTAAAATCATAGAAAAACGCTTTTTTGCAGAGATCTGATTTTTAGCACGGTAACTACCTTAAAGGAAATTGACTACAATACAGAGGGATTTTAATTAATATAATAATGTATAACAGTTCAATGAATTGTTATTTAATACGAATTATTTGTAACACCTGACACCGAATTGTTATATGATGAATATGAAATAAATTATAAGAAAATTTAATATTTAATTAGGCAATGTCTATGTATGCCAAAAAAAACAGGCTATTTGTACCGAATTTCGGTACAAATAGCCCCTTTTCCAGGTCCCAATGTTACAATGTTTTGAAAAAATTAGGAATTTTTTTAATACGGATTAAAAACAATTTTCCAAATTTGCTTATAACTATCTTCTCGCTAAATAATCTCTAAAATCAAGCATGCCCTAATAAAGCTCTTTTTTAAACAAACTCCATCATATACCTTTTATTTTGACTATTCACACGCAATTTTCAAACAATTTACATTTGTTTAAACAATTTTGTTCGATAAAATATTAAGATTTGACAATATTTCTGAGTTAAATGAACTAATTAGTGTAAGTAGATAATAAACACGATCAATTTACTTCGATTTTAATTGTTAGGACCCCTTTTAATGATTTGAATGTAACTTTCGCTGTTTCATAGACAAAAAGTGTTTAAAAAAATATAAATTGCTTAACCCTTCGAGTACACACCTATTTTTTCAAACATCTCCCTCACTCTGGGTCAATCTGACCCTGCTCACTTTTTGAATAACTTGACATCTACTGAACCTTCTTACTCACCAAAATTTAGAGGTATACTTTAAAGCATGTTATAGTAATTTATAAGTATTATAAGTGCCTTTAAAGTTTTTAACATACTTAAAAAAATTCACCGCATTTTTCAAAAAATGAGTTTCATGAAAAAATTGTAACTTTTTTAATTGCCAATATTTTAAGCTAAAAATTTATATGGGAATTCTTTTTCAATGAAAAATGTTATGTGGGTCAAACTGATCCAGTGTGTACTCGAAGGGTTCAAAAATTATAGGAAATTAATTAAAAGTGTCAAAATAAGAAAAGCTAATAAAGGTTGTTGCAAAATTTACAAAAAAAAAACTATACACTTTTCTCTTTTGGAACGATTAGTTCCTGTTAAAATTTCTATTATAGATTTTATAGATATTTAATTGCAGAAATTATTAAATTGCAGTGATTATTGATAACAATCTAATTTTGATTACATTTTCTCAAAAAATATAAAACAGAAAATTGAACTACGTTAATCATTCGAAGTGTCTAGGCTCACCTAAAATATTTGTACTACACTCACCGAATCTCGTTGAACCTAGCTGCCCTTTTCCAGCTCTCCCGCAACCGAAAATATTTGTTCTACGCTCACCGAATTTCGGTGAACCTAGAGACATGGCCTTGATAAATACTACAAAGTAATTAAAATAGGCACGGCGTGCTTACAAAAAAGTTTTTTTAGTCTATTAAGACTTAATTAAGTCGTTCAAACCTCCCTCTACCACACGTTGCCTCCCGTCACCCCCCACTTCCCCTCCTATTACTACCATTCACTTCCCTAGGTTTTGCTTACCTGATTTCCCCTAATTACCCTTCCCTTATTTCTTCCACATTCCTCACCTCATTTCCCTTCCTTCCCCTCACCTCATTTCCCTTACTTCCCTTCATCTTATTTTCCTTACTTTCCCTGCCCTCATTTCCCTAGCCCCTCCCCCTCACGTTTTCTCACTTCCCCTACTTCTCCTCCTCTAACTTTCCCTACTCCCCCTCACTGCCCCTACTTTCCCTCTCCTAGTTTCCTCTACTTCCCCACCCCTTATTTTCTAATACTTTCTCTATTTCACCTAATTTACCCTCACTTAAACTACTTCCCGTTCACTCATTTCCCCTCATTTTGCCTACCCCCTCTCTCATTCTCCTTCCTTCCCCTCACTTTCACTACTTCCCACTACAATTTCCCCTACTTCTCTCACCTAAATTACCCTTATTTTTCTCCCCTGAATTTTCCTACTTCCACTCACCCTTCAATCCACCGTCCCCAACTTTTTTCTCCTCCACTCCCCGCTCTCCTCGTTTCCCCAGCTTGCACTCCTTTTTCCTTACTTCCCTTCCCGAGTTCTCACATTCCCTCCCCTATTCACCCTCACTTTTAATTATTTGCCCTACATCCTCTCACTTGAACTTACTTATCTTGCTCCCTCTCACTTCCTCTACCTTCTACCTTAATTCATCCTACTTTTCTCCTTTAAATTCCCCTAATTCTTCTTTCCTAATTTCTCCTACTTCCACTCAGTCTTCGGCCCGCCGCTCACAACTTTTTTTTCCTCTACTTTCCCCTCACCTTGGTTCCTCAGCTAGCACTCCTCTTTCCTTACTTCCTTTCCTGAGCTCTTACTTCACCTTCCCTATTTTTTAATTATTTTCCCTACATCTTCTCACTGTGACTCACTTCTCCGATTTCTTCTCCCTAATTTCCGCAACTTGCCCTTTCCTCAATACCCTTCACTTCCCCAGGTTCCCCTCCCTTTATTTCCCCTTACTTCCTCTACTTCTCACCTACTTACTTTCTCTCAATTCCCCTACTCCCTAACCCCTCATAATCACTTGCTTCCATTACTTTCTCTGCTCTCATTATCCCTCACACTTTATAACTTCTCTTCTTTTATTTTCCTTCACTTCTACTCTTTTCTCTCCCCTAATTTCCCCCAAATTTCCCTATTCCGTACCTCAAGTTACTCCTCACTTTCCCTACTTCCCCACCCCTCATTGTCCGTCACTTTCCCTACTTTTCAACCGCTGATTTCCCCTGATTTTCCTTAATTTCCCTTCTATGATTTTGCTTTACTGCCCCTTATTCCTTCCTCTTATTTCCCGTTACTTTCCCTTTTTGGAAAGAAGTACGACGGACGGATGGATGTACGGACGGACACCCGACCGTACATCTTATATGTCAAATATAGAATCCCGATTTGCAACTGAAATTTTTGTCATTTGAAGTAATCGAAACTAAACTGCAAATTAAAGCACTTAAAATGGAACTCTTTTTTAATTTTAAACTTACAATTTATGCTTAAAAAAATTTCACTTGGAAGTTTTTAGTTCAAACGCTCAATAATTTACACATATAAAATGGAAGCTTTTAACTGTTTCTAATTGACCTATTTTAAGTTAAATGCCATTAAACTTGAAAATAAAATTTTTTCAAACTTTCATAAAATGAACATTTCAAAGATTTTTAGTTAAGAAATATAAATCCGCGCTATTATTTTGAATGATCTAATCTGGACCTAATACTCTCTTTAAGCTCACATTTATAAAAATTTTAATAATAATACATGTACCTCTTGCAATTCAATACAAAATTGGAAACAAAAAGCTCCTTCATTTCATCTGAATCTTAAAAATACCAAATTTGCCCCTCGTCAACTCAATGAAAATATTAAAAGAAAAAATTAGTCTCTTCCAATTCATAAAAATAATTGATAACCAAAATTTCCTCTCTTCCAATTCAATAAAAATGTTCAAAAGAAAAGAAGTGACTTTTCCAGTTTAGAAAAACTCAAAAACAAAAATTTTCTCCCTAAACTTAATAAAAATGATAAAAAGAAAAATTACACTTCTCCTACATTCCCACCCGTCATTTCTTCTAAATTCACCTGCTTTTCCTCTTCTCACTTCCCATTTCCTCCCCCACTTTCTCTTCCTTCACTTCCCATACAACAATACGCCTTATTTCATACCATTTTTCCTACTTTCCCTTCACTTACTTTCTTCACTTTCCTTATCCATACTTCTCCTCAGGTCCCCTACTTTTCCTCTTTAAACTTCTCCTCACTTCCCACACTTTCTCTCTCTTTACATCTCCTTACTTTCCCTACTTCTCCTTCGTTAATTTTCCGACACTTTCCATATCCCCCTTTCCTTATTTCCTCCCACTTCTAATACTTTCCCTTTCCTCACTTTCACTTACTTTTCCTACTTTATCTCTTCTCATTTCTTCTCAGCCTCTACTTTACCTTCTCTTGTTTTCCCTCATTTTCCCTTTCTTACTACTTCTTACGTCTCCTACTTTTCTTCCCCTCAATTCTCCTACGTCCCCACGCCTTATTTCACATCACTTTTCTTACTTTCTCTCCACTCACTTCCCCTACTTTCCTTATCCTCACTTCCCCTCACGTCCTCTACTTTCCCTCTTTACACATCCCCTCACTTTCCCAACTTTCTCTTCCTTTATTTACTCTTACTTTTCTACTTTCCCTACACTCATTTCACCACAATGCCCTTTCCTAAGTTACCCTCACTCTCCATATTCCCCCTTCCCTAATTTCTTGCCTCTTTTTATACTGTCCCTTTTCTCACTTTTCTTAACATCCCCTTAATATCCCACCTCTCACTTCCCCTAATTTCTCTTTCTTCATTTCCCGTTCTCCGTCACTCACTTGCCTTACTTTCCTTCCTCTCATTTACCCTTAATTTCTCTACTAACCCACTCCACATTTACCCTTACTGTACCTCATTTCCCCTTAATTTCTCTACTACCCCACTCCACATTTACCCTTACTTCACCTCATTTCCCCTCATTTTCCCTCACTTCTCAATTTCTTATATTAAAAGTAAAAAATTTGTTCATAAAATTTATATATATTAAATACGGCTAAATATACATCGATACCGTGTTTGTAAATAATACTTATTGTTAAACAGAGTGGAATAATTTTCCTTCGGATAATTATATGTTACCTCCCGTTA
Organism: Amphibolips quercusostensackenii; assembly: GCA_032357855.1. Lineage (NCBI taxonomy): Eukaryota > Metazoa > Arthropoda > Insecta > Hymenoptera > Cynipidae > Amphibolips > Amphibolips quercusostensackenii. The sequence continues at coordinate 3,298,630 of JAUELO010000329.1, forward strand.
TGTGACTACTGCGATCGTTTTTGCCACGATATGGGGGCAAGTACACGCATAGTACAAGCACGATATGAACTCTTGCAACAATTGGGGATCAAGCTTTGAAATTTGAAAGGCTCAGCGGGTAAGCTTTGCTTTCCTGTTATTATCAAAGCCGCTTTTATTGAAAGAGTAAATAGAGAATTTTTTCGCTTATAAGCACACACTTCATTATCTTGAATGAGTAGTGAGTATCTGAATACTCAACAAGTTCCATCTGGTTTAACTTCATCATCAGTTAGACCTAAAAAGACTAACAATTATTATTTTAACAAATATTAAAAGTCAGTATTATATATTTGAAATATATATTAAGTTTCCCCATATCATTCAAAAAAAGATTTCACAATAAACAATTTTCCTCAATGGCGAATATTACATGGAATATATTAAATTTCGATTATAAAGTAAAAAGAATGTAGACAGACACATTCAATTGCACTTTAATTAACTTAGTATAAATGATTTTATATATTGTTTAGGAAACGTGCACTATTTACATAAGGATGATTTTTAAAATTTAAGACCCTCCGCCGTATTGTCACGATTCGTAAGAGTTCTGTGCCCCGCCCCCCTTTACGTTACATTTTCTATTTTTACACAATGAAAAAGATTTTAAAATATTTCAAAATATTTAAAAGATTTCCATTGATTTGAAAAGATTTCAACAGTTTTTAAAGGATTTCAAGAGATTTCAATGGATTTCAGAATATTATAAAGGATTTCTAAGGATTTTGAGTAATTGTAATAGCATTTAGAAGATTTTAACGAGTTTCAAGAGACGCAAAAAAATTTTCAGGAATTTTAAACACTGTGAAAAAATTCTGCGTTATTTCACGTCGTACTGCGTTGGAAACTAATTGGCCCATATAATACGTAGTGAATTTACAAGAGTCTGCGTGAATGAACGAGACTCTCGTGTCAAAAAACAAACGCCACTGAAAAAAAATACACTGCATGTAAATTCACAACCACGCGCGTGATAAAACTTTGTGCTACGAATCTTGCTGACGTTTCGTGAACTTTGCAGTTCACTTATTCAGGGCTAATCTGAAACTGTAAATTGTCCGTCTCATATAATGAGGAATATCTTATAAACAGATGGAGGTAGAATAACTAAACACTCATAAATCTATTCTTTTATAAAAACGGTAAAAACCACCGTAAAAAAAGTTGCAATAACGCGTCCTTTGTTTACCGGCCTAAGCGCTTGCCTGACAGCTTGCTGCTGGTCGCTCGACTGCTCGCGACTTCGGGTTTTTCCGAGAATTGTCGATCAGGCCCGAAACGTGTCTCCATCAGTGTCAATAATATACTGCATGTAATTTTGCTCTCTATCAAACACTTCTACATTACATCAATTTAAATCAAACAGAAAAATTGTAAATACGCTCTAATTTGTAAAGTCACAATCGCATATAAGTGCATAATCTATGTATCTTTACGACGTATTGTATAGGTCAAATAGTTTCCAGTGGAATACGCTGTCATTTTACACGTCGACTGTCAAAGTACCGCGGTCACGATTTTATCACAATGTTCATTTTAATTTAATTATTGCACAATGTTAATTAATATTGAGGTCTCGTTAATTTACTACTTTATTTACAGTCAAGTTCTGAAAGTCCAATAGGCTAAATTACGGCTAAATGTGATTTTCAACATAACTATTTTTACAGTGAAGATTGCAATAAATTTTAAAGAGATTTTAAATATTTCAAATATTCAAAATATTTTATGAAATTTGAAAGAATTTAAAGGGATTTCCACAGTTTTTAATGGATTTTAAGGAATTTTCAAGGAGCTTGAACTTTTTAAAGAGATTTCACGACTTGTGTAGGATATCCATGAAATTCAAAGGTTTTGAAGGAATCCTTGCATGATTTAAAAATATTGAAGGAATTTACAAAATTTTCAAAAAATCCATGGAATTTCGAATGGTTGCATGGATTTCCAGGGATTCCATAAGATTTCATGACAAGTTTTAATAAACTTAAATTTATTAATGTTTAATGTATAATCGTATAAAAAGGAATTTAAAGAAGAAAGACAGGTTTCAATTAGCATAGTTTTACAAAATAATTAGAGAAAACTTACGTAAGGATTGCTTTTTACCCCCCCCCCCCCACCCTCCCGCCAAGTAAGGATTCGTAAGATTTTCGGGGCCCCCTCCCTCCCCAAAAAGCCTTTCATAATTAATACACGCTTTTTTAGGGTGGGTCGAAAAATCCGATTTTTTTAAACTTCAAACATAATTAATAATTATGCAGAAGGTAGCCTTTTAGGAAGAAAAATCTGGTCCAAAAAAAAATTGAAATCGGTTGATGTCCTCAGTTAACGCATGACTTTCAAAGTCTCAATTTTCAATAAATTTTCCATTGGATAAAAAATTATGACAAACATTCGTAAGCACAGTTTTTAAGTTAAAAATAATAGAAAATTATAAATTGAAAACAATTTAAATATTAGAATTGTTTGATAACGCCCAAAACCACTTTTTGTTTTGATTTGGTTAATAACACATTTTATAAAATAAAATTAAAAATGCAATGCCTTAGATTGTTTCAAATGAAATCGAATAAATATGTCATAATACGTTCTCATACAATTACATTAGTTTCATAGTCTGCAAGATAAGAAAATCGCTCAAAAAATGCAAAAAACCTGGTTTTTTCCTGATTTTGATATGAGAAAAAAATATTGTCGTGCTACCAATAGAATTGCATGTTTCTTTGGCTTGAACTGAACAATTTTAAGCCCAACATTTTTAATTTTTTGAAAAAATGTAAATTAACCAAATTCACAAAAGTGTTTTTTGTGTATTTCACTGAAAAATTTGTTTCACAATTTTAACTTTATATTACTTTTTATTAACAAAAACTGTAGTTACAACAAATTCGCTATCATTTTTCGTCCTTTAGAAAATTGGTAAAATCATTAGTCATAAATTAAGAGTGGTCGTGGGTCAGGAAAAACCTGAAAATCAGTGAATTTTATTCTTTAGGCAAAAGTCGGAGATTTTGACAGAAATCTTGCAAAAGACAAAGAGATAATAAATTGAAAATTTTAATTCTAATTTATTTTATTCTGTTTATGAAAGATTCTTTGTTAAAAATGTTACAAGATTAAGATTCTTGTTTTTGAATATTAATGGACAGGAAAAATTATAAATTGGTCAAGAAAATCAGGAAAATTTTGGGGAATTTAAAAAAGAAGTTTCGTGGACACCCTGATATAATATTGTCAGTGATTTATTTTTCTTGTATTTATATTTCTTTTTTACCGTTGCTTCCTACTGGCGATTATACTTTTAGTTGAAAATTTTATATTGTTTGTTTAAAAAGAATCACTTTGCCAAAAAAATCATTTTTTTTAAGATTCATCATTTAAATTACAAATTCAACTGCTTTTTTCAAAATTATTCTTTTTGTTTCAAAGTAAAACTAATTGTTTGAAGGTAAAACCACTTTGTTAAAAAAATAATTTTCTTGTTGAAGATTCATCGTTTAAGTTCAAAATTCGATTCTTTTGCTTGAAAATGAATGTTTTTTTAACTAAAAATTTTACTATTACAATTTAAGATTTATTTTAGTTTGAAATTTATCTCTTTGATTAAAAGTTGAACTCTTTTGTTTAAAATGCATCCGAGTATTTTAAAAATTACGCTTTTTGTGAAGATATACCAATTTCAAAAAATTTGTTGGCCTCAAATTACTTGCCAAAAGGCAACTTTTACCGATTTTGCAATTTTTAAAACATCGGGTTTCTCGAGCCATCCCAACATTGGTATCAATTTTTCTTTTTTTTTTTAATTTCTTAATTAATATGCCTATGCAGTCCTGAAAGTCTAATTCCTTTTGCCCAATTTAAATTGAACATTTATGTCACGTTTAGAAATTATTTTCAATCTGGTAATTAGGGTAAAATGAAAAATGTGATTTGCATATCAGGTAAGGGTAAAATCTAAGGATTAGAAGAATGGGGACATCCCGTGGCGAGAAGTGTTGCTCACCAACAGAGCCGAATGAATTGCGCGCGTGTCCCCTTTTGTCGAACTGTTTGCAACAAACTTCTCGTGCATTCATTTATTTTCCTCCATAAGCGATACAGACTCTGTTTTGCGAAACAATGCTCTTAACCCCATTACAGTCGTGTGGGGTATTTCAATGTCCCGACAATTTGTACTCTTCCACGCAATTTGTCACCTTTATTAAATTTAGAGAAATTAACTAAGAAACTTGTCAATCAATTAACATGAAAAAGAAAATATTTATGAAAAAATTAATACGATTTTTAGTTGACTTGTTAGGTTTAGGTGAGAAATCATTTTATTTGGTTAAAGATTCATAATTTCAGTTCAACAAATTTTTTGTTGTAAGAAAATAATTTAAATATTCCATTTTTGTTGGAATTTTTTTTTTTTTGGTACAAAATTATTCTGTTTTGTTGGAAATCATCATTTGGGTTGAAAATTCAATTACATATTGAGTGGAAAATTCATTGTTTTCCTGAAAATTCTTTTTTGGCACAAAATGAATCTTCTTGATTGAAAATTTATCTTTTTTGTGGAATTCAAGAGTTGAACTGATTTGGTGAAAAATCATTTTCTTTGGTTGAAGATTCGTAATTTAATTCAAAATTCTTTCTTTTTTTTGTGGAACATAATTTAATTTTTCCATTTTTTTCAAAAATGTATATCTTTTTTAGTAATAAAGTATTCTGTTTAGTTAAAAATTCATCTTTCTGGACTAAAAATTTAACTATTTAGTTGAAAATACTTTTTTTCTAGTAAAAACTTAATCTTCTTGGTATAAACTTCATCTTTTATAGTTAAATTAACTACTTGATTGAAAATTAAAATCCTTTGGTGAAAAATCATTTTCTGTAGTTGAAGATTTATAAATTTAGTACAAAATTATTTTTGTTGTGGGCAAAAATTTGAATGTTCCTTTTTTGTTTAAAAGTTTATCTTTTCTGATAAAAAATTATTCTGTTCAGTTCAAAATTGATCTTTTTTGACTGAAAATTCAAATATTTGTTGGAAAATTCATTTTCTTTGGTTGAAGATTCGTAATTTCAGTTAAAAGTTCTATTTTTTGTTGAAAATAATTTAAACATTCCATTTCTGTTTAAAAATGTATCATTTTTAGTAAAGAATTATCTTGTTTAGTTGAAAATTCATCTTTTTGCGCTGCAAATTAACAATTTGTTGGAAAATTCATTTTTTTTTAATTTTTCTTTTATAGTAGAAAAAAAATCTCAATGGTTAGAAATTCATCTTTTTTGTTTGAATTCAACTACTTAATTTAAAGTTGAACTACTTTGGTGAAAAATCATTTTCTGTAGTTGAAGATTCATAAATTTAGTACGAAATTATTTTTTTTGTGGGCAAAAATTTAAATGTTCCTTTTTTGTTTAAAAATTTATCTTTTCTGATAAAAAATTATTCTGTTTAGTTCAAAATTTATCTTTTTTGACTGAAAATTGAAATATTTGTTGGAAAATTCATTTTCTTTGGTTGAAGATTCGTAATTTCAGTTAAAAGTTCTATTTTTTGTGGAAAATAATTTAAACATTCCATTTCTGTTTAAAAATGTATCATTTTTAGTAAAGAATTATCCTGTTCAGTTGAAAATTCATCTTTTTGCGCTGCAAATTAACAATTTGTTGGAAAATTCATTTTTTTTTAATTCTTCTTTTATAGTAGAAAAAAAATCTCAATAGTTAGAAATTCATCTTTTTTGTTTGAATTCAACTGCTTAATTTAAAGTTGAACTACTTTGGTGAAAAATCATTTTCTTTGATTGAAGGTTCATAATTTTAGTTTAAAATAATTTTTTTTGTGGTAAATAATTTAAATATTTTATTTTTGTTTTATAATTTACCTTTTTTAGTACAAAATTATTCTGTTTAGTTGGAAATTCATCTTTTTGTGCTAAAAATTCAACTATTTGGTGGGAAACTCCTGCATTTTTTTGAAAATTCTCTTTTCTATTAGCAAATGAATCTTCTTGGTTGAAAATTCATCTTTTTAGTTGAATTTAAATATGTTCTTAATTGGAAATTGAACTGCTTCGGTGAAAAATCGTTTTCTTTGGTTAAATATTCAAAATTTTAGTTCAATTTCTTTGTGCTTAATAATATAAATATTTCATTTTGGTTAAAAAAAATTTTTTCAGTAAAAAATTATTCTGTCTGGTTAAAAATTTATCTCTCTAGGCTAAAAATTTACCTATTTAGTGGAAAATTTATGTATTTTTTTGGTTTATCTTTTTTGGCTAAATTCAACTACTTAATTGAAAGTTGAACTACTGTGGTGAAAAATCATACTTTGGATGAACGTTCATAATTTTAGTTCAAAATGCTGTTTTTCTTTTTTTTTGTTGCAAATAATTTAAACATTCCATTTTTGTTTAAAAATTTATTTATTGAAAAAAATTATTCTGCTTAGTTAAAAATTAATATTTAGGCTTAAAATTCAACTATTTGTTGAAAAATTCATATAGTTTTTTAAAAAGTCTTCTTTTTTAGTAGAAAATAAATCTTCTTGGTTGAAAATTCTTTTTTTTTTAGTTAGATTCAACTACTTGATTGAAAGTTGAACTAATTTGGTGAACAATTTTTTTCTTTGGTTGAACGTTCTTAATTTTAGTTAAAAATTCTTTCTTTTTTTTTTGTTGAAAATAATTTAAAAATTCTATTTTTGTATGAAAGTTTATTTATTTTTGTGAAAAACTATTCTCTCCAGTTGAAAATTCATCTTTTTAAGCTGAAAATTCAACTATTTGGTAACAAATTTATGTAGTTTTTCAAAAAGTCTTTTTTTTAGTAGAAAATAAATCTTTTTCGTTGAAAATTAATCTTTTTTAGTTGGACTCAACTACTTGGTTAAAAGTTGAACTAATTTGGTGAAATTTTTTTATCTTTAGTTAAACGTGCAAATAATTTCAATATTATACTTTTGTTTAAAAATTTATTTTTTTTTAGTAAAAAATTATTCTGCTTAGTTGAAAATTTATCTTTTTGGGCTAAGAATTCAACTATTTTGGGAAATAATCTTCTTTTTTTCAAATTCTTCTTTTATAGTAGAAAAAGAATCTTCTTGGTTGAAAATGAATCTTTTTTCGTTAAACTCAACTTCTTGTTTGAAAGTTGAACAACTTTGGTGAAAAATCGTTTTCATCGGTTGAAGTTTCATACTTTTGATTTGAAATTCCATTTTTTGTGGAAAATAATAATAATAATAGTTTTTAAAAAAGTCTTCTTTTTTAGTAGAACATGAATCTTTTGGGAGTTTTGGGTTGGAAATCAATCTTTTTCAGTTGAATACAACTACTTGATTGAAAGTTGAACTACTTTGGAGAAAAAACATTATCTTCGGTTTAAGATTCATAATTTTAGTCAAAAATTCTTTCTTTTTTTTTGGTAAAAATAATTTAATAATTCTTTTTTTGTTTAAAATTTTATTTTTTTTTAGGAAAAAATTATTCTGTATAGTTGAAAATTTATCTTTTTGGGCTGAGAATTCAACTATTTTGGGGAAAAATCTTCTTTTTTTTTCAAATTCTTCTTTTATAGTAGAAAAAGAATATGCTTGGTTGAAAATGAATCTTTTCTGGTTGAATTCAACTTGTTGGTTAAAGTTGAACTACTTTGGTGAAAAATCGTTTTCATCGGTTGAAGATTTATACTTTTGATTAAAAATTCCATTTTTTGTAGAAAGTAATTATAATATTTTATTTTTGTTTTAGAATTTATCTTTTTTAGTCAAAAAATATTCTGTTTAATTGAAAATTCATCGTCTTGTGTTAAAAATTCAACTATTCGGTCAAAAATTCATGTATTTTTTTGAAAATACTTCCTTTTTAGTAGAAAATGTATCTTCTTGGTAAAAAATTGATCTTTTTGGTTGAATACAAATATTGGGTTGAAAGTTGAACTACTTTGGTGAGAAATTATTTTCATTGGTTAAAGAATGAAGATGCATAATTTTAGTTGAAAATTCTTTTTTTTGTGGTTTTTTTCGGTTGACGATTCATCTCTTTGTTTAAAAATTTGACTATTTTGGTGAAAATTCATATCATTTTTTATAAAACATTAATTTTTCAAACTGCAAATTCACCTATTCCTTCTTTGGTCGAAAGAATATCTTTTTATAGTTACAAATTCAACTACATGGTCAAAAATAAAAATGTATCTTTTATAGTTAAAGATTCAACTGTTTAGTAGATAATTCGCTGAACACTAGTATTCTTGGTAAAAATTCATTTTTTTGGTTGTAAATTTAACTATTCGCTTAAAAATTCATCGTTTTTGGTTAAAAATTCAACAACTTTTTTCACAATTCACCTCTTTGGTTAAAAATGTATCTATTTTGTTGAAAATCCGTTATCTTGTTGTTGTTAAAAGTTAATTTTTTTTATCTAAAAATTTAAAAATCCCATTTTTGGTTGAATACTTTTTTTTTAGTTGAAAATTCAACATATGTGTTGAAAATGTATCTTTTGTATTTAAAGATTCAACTTTTTGGTTGAAAATTCATGTACTTTGGTTAAAAATTAATCTGTTTTGGTTACGAATTTAACTATTTTGCTAAAAAATCACTTTTTTTTTGTTAAATTTAGCAATGTTTAATTTTAAAATAAAATTTTTTGTGTGTGATAATTTATCATTTTAGTACAATATACACTACTAATTTGCGAACTATCTTTTTTGTTAGAAGGTAATATTTTTAGTTGAAAATTAGACTATATACTTGGTTTGAATTTAAACGATTTTTTTGAAAATTTAACTATTTGGTACGAAATGAACTTTTTTTATTAAAAAAATATATTTTTGGGTTGAAAATTCAACTTTTTTGCAGTTAATTTTTCTTTTTCGCTTCAAAATTCAAAAACATGATTAAAAACTCACGTATTAAGTTTAAAATTGGTCTTTTTGGTAAGACATTAATATTCTTGAAAAATTCATCTCTTTGGCTAAAAAATTAAGCATTTGGTTAAAAATTCGAATTTAAAAAAAGAAACAACTACTTTGTTGAAAAAAGTACATTTTGTATGGAGGGCGTAAAGAAAACTATTTGGACGAGCGTGAACTTGCCGCCCTCACTTTGCTCGGGCGGCTGTCACACGAGGCAAGATAGCCGTACGCCCTTGACACACACGATACTTTTTGTCCTACCCTCCTCGAAAACAAGCATGTGAGGCAAATAAAGGATGCTCGATGAACTTGACAATTTCAGATTTCAAGTGAAAGCAAGAAATAGTGTACTTAGCAAAATGGAGACTGTGGAGACGAGCGAGATCATTTTTTTCAACATAAAAATAATTTTCACCATATTCTCACTTGTTTTATGCAGTGTATGTGTAGTAGACGTAAAATTTTGTGTAGCGGGCGTGAAGTTTCATGCAGCGAGCGTAAGGTTTCATATAGCAGGCGTATGGTTTTATGTCCGCCCGGCATCGGTGTGCGCATACGCGATCGTCACTAACTGGAAGCGGCTACATTACGCCTGCTCAACGTGCATGTAATGGCTCGTTATGAAGGGGGGAGGGGGGGTCAGGCAAAAAGTATATTTAACGTTGAATCCCTTTCTCCTCTTCATCCTATATAAACATATTCGTTTTTGACTTAGCCTTTATTTCACTTACTAGAAATCTGTCGCCTCTTTTGCGCCAAAATTTTTGTGCGCATATAAGCAACAGCATTTGCAGTCGTATTTAAAAAAAAAACAAAGTTTTAAAAAACATAGTGAAGTTGCTCGCAGTAAATTTTTAAAATACATTTTCAAATTCAAGTCAAATGCGGCCGCAGATTTTCAGTAGTGTGTACATCAGGCGTTATTTTGCAATACGCTTTAGATAAGTGATATCAAAATGAGAATCTAAAGTTATATTTCATGTAGATGAATAAATATGTGTCTTATACTTTAAAACCAAATAATGATTTCAACAATATATAATTTAAATGCATAATTTACTACACAAGCCATGATTGAAGTAGAGTTAAATAAAGATTTAAGTTTGCCTGCTACTATAAAATTCGTAAGTTAGCCAGGATGTTACATTTTTCTCAATAAAGAGGAAATTTTAATAAAAAGGGACACTGAAGAGGGTTCAGAAAGAATGGTTCAACAAAGATTGAATCAATGTCAGAGATCATTTTTTATAAGAAATAAAAGTAAAAAATGTATGATAAAGAAGTGAGACTTATATATCGCGACTCATTACGTGACGCTCGTGCATTCTAATTTGAAGGACAGGAAATTAAAACAAGTTTGAAAAAGTTAATGAAATGTGGGTATAATCTGAAAGATTTAAGCTACTCCTATGTAGGATCCTACGCAGAATTACGAATTGGATCCTATGCGCCACCACGCATAGAACTACTATATGTCGGCCGTATTGGTTTCTAATGTATGAAAATGACGATAATTTTATACAATGTTTTAAATCGTTTGCGATGATATTTTAGGCACAAAATTAGGAGCATGGTGCAGTTTGGAGCTCACTTTTTACCGCTGTTTTCCTTACACAGCGGCCGCAAGCGTTTAAGGTGAAAATAGTCGCCTCTGCATGCTTTATTAGAGCTACCATCTGTCACTCCATAGGTTTTCAGTTACTTGCTTCCTAATAGTCCACAAAGTTTCTTACAATGCGACCGGTGTTTAATAAAACCGCCTTCAGCATCTACTACACTCCTGAATAATCAAGATGTTCAGTGAACCTTGCGTGCGCATTGCCTGTAGCACAATAGGATGAATAGATGCATGTTACACATTGCTCAATATTATATTTACTTCATGCCTTAGCTCACTATACTTATAAATCTTGGTTGTATAGGTTGCCTGCAAATTCCGTTCAAGTGGACAAGCAATGTCTATGATGTAGACTTTGATCTTTCTAGATAGTAA
>JAUELO010000329.1:3319485-3330266 GCA_032357855.1 Amphibolips quercusostensackenii
ACGTACTAAAGAAGCTACTAAAAAAAAAAAACAATGTTGTTTAAAATAAGACTTCTTTTGAAACTAAATTTGAATGTCAAAGCTTCGACAACTGTTATTCGGTGATTGTAATCTCTCTTCTGTTGGAACTCCTTTAGCTTTAACAAACACAATTTCATCACGTACTTCGTGCTTCGCACTCGGTTTTCTCCAAAACGCGAACTATTCTACATTATGCAACAATATAACATCACATGTATATTACATTTATTTTTATAGCTCAGCCTGGAATTAATTATTAATATATTCCAAAATAAAGAACAAATTTTATTCATAATGATTACTTCAATATTCGTTTCTCACTTTGCATTGAATTTTATTCTTAGCTACCCAGAGAAATGCATTATTTCAAGGAATTTAAGTAATTGCAATTCCTAATATGCAATAGTATTAAAACGGGGTATCTTCATCGTCTTGTTCTTCTGAAAAAAGTGATCCTTTTATAAAAAAAAAACTATTTTATCATGAGACATTTCACTGCAACTTGCCTTTTTTTCAATAAATTTAATTCTTCATTTCAAACGTTATTTTTCACGATTTGAAGAAAAAATGCTCTTTATAAAGTAAAGTGTTACAGGGAAAATTTATCGACATAGCTTAGGCAAAAAACTTTGTTAAACAAAATGTTACTATAGCTTGTTTTGTTTTTTCAAAAAGTCATTTTTTTCTTAATATATGTTTGTAACAAAAGTTTATAACAATGATTGGATTTTTTTTTGTTAAAAAACTTCTGTCCTCTTATTAATTTTTTATTTCGCCTCTTGCATCGTTTTTTACAAGTTTAATTTCTCATCAATAATATTATTTTTTTTACGAATAAAAGCAGAACTACGCGTTTTATCGAAAATCAATTTATAACAAATTTGCCGATCACTTTTAAGTCAGTCTGACTTTCAAAATAAGGCCAGACTCACTATCAGGCATAACCTAGTATTCTTTCGGGATGGTCAATACGATCATCTTGTTTTTCCTTATTTTAATCATCCACGAAAAAGCTAATGACCCGTCGCGCAAAGCCAATCTAATTAGTCACCGTTAGCGTGTTTATTTAAAATGAGTAATGTAAGTCAAATGTTCACAAAAACTAATACATGTAAAGTGCATTAAAAAATCAGGAATTATTGTAAGTCCATATTTGAGATGAAAAATATATTTCTTTCTTTAAAATTAAAATCGGTCATTCATTTTTAAGAACAAATTCTAATTGATAATTGAAATTTTACTTTACAAGTCTTTCTTTTGAGCAAAGAGTTATTTCCAATAACTTTACTTTTATCAGTTGCTGTATACAATTGCTTTTAACATTTATTAATTTCAAATATGCGCGCCAAACCTTAACCAATCCGGTTTTCGATGCGATGCATGCAGTGTAAACGATGATATGATAGTTAGGAGCACCGCGGTTCAGAACATTTTTGGAGCAAGCGAATGTCATTGAGCCCTTCAGCGTCACATTTGCTGTTAATTAAACCTGAACATATTTTTAATAATTCGAAATGTTTTTGGATGTTTTCCGAACATGCGTAGAGTGCGACGTGTATAAGAAAGAGAATTTCTAAGGAGTTAAGAATAAAGACGTAACTAGACGCTCAGCTATTAAATTTTTGTCACCGTGTCGTTTAAAACTACAAATCCGTGAAAAATTTCAGCATTTGTTGCCGGAGCTGAAAGTAACGAGATGTGGGATATTGGTTTCTGAATTCACTTCAATGTTTGAAATCTTACAACTCAGAGCAGTACATTGTCGCCGCGTAGTATACTCAGCCTTTCGTGCTCTAAATATGTTTTGTCCAAATACTGTATTTCAATATCATATTATGCCTTATACACCTTGCTATACACGAAGAAAAAAAATGCTTACAGAATTTATGTATTCCATATAATTTTTCAGGTTTTATAAGTTCCACTTAGTTTTATAATTTCTATTCTCATAAATGAAAAAGAACGGAATACGTAAAAAAGGACAACAAATATAGAAGATTTAGGATAATCAAATCGACCCCCTAAGATTAATTCTGGCCTCTGTGATGATCAATGCGACTCTTTATGACGTTCAAGTCGACTGCCCGAGATGATCAAGTCGATAGTGTGAGATAATCATTTTGAACCTCTTGTTTTATCCTTCTAGAAATAATCACTTTAGCCACCTTCAAGGGCTGTCCTATTGCTCATTTTGTGTGATCAAATTTAAATTTTGGATTTTTTTTCAAATGCAAAAAGTTGCGACAATCTAGTAGGAGTTCGAGAAGCTACCTTTTTCTTGTTCTAACTTTTTTTTCATACGGGCATGGTTTGGCTTAGAATTCTCATTTTCGCTTTTTTTTTAAATTTTGTAGATGGTATAAATCTTGCAATTTTTGTTATGAAAAAGATTTATATCCACAGACAAACACCTGCAGGTACACACACAGCTAGACACAAACAGATAAGCTTTTTACATTCAAAAGAATTAAATTTTCAAAAATTAAATTGAATTTTTCACTGCAAAAATGAATTTTCCGACAATAAAATAAGTTTTATACTAAAAATGAATAATTTTTGGCAAAATGTATAAGTTTTTAGCCGAATAGTTGCATTTTTTACCAAAAAGATTACTCTTTAAATTTGTATGCCGATAAAGGTCAGTTTATGACCAAAACTGCAACAGTTTCATTTTCATACCAAAAGTTTACTTTAAAAAATAAGAATGTTTTTTAAAACATTGAATTTATGTTACAATTGTAACCACTTATGTTATGATATGTTCTGATAATTTTTTTTAAAAGGTCAGAAAAAATCTCCTTACTACAAATATTTTGGTTATTATTTTGAAATCTTGGACAATTTTTCTACAATCAAATTATCCTAACAATTTAATTTATTAATAATAAAATTCTTGACAAAAGCATTCTTATCGTCTCTGAAAAATAATTTCGCTTCTTGCAGGTTTTCCGCAGGATAAACTCTTGCCATTTACAGCGTTACTTGAAAAAAAATTGTAGCAAGAAATAACAAAAAATGTTTACAAAAATTTACATTGACAGCATTTGATTTTTAAACAAAAATGACATATTCGAACAGTTGCAGCACAGAATCTTTTGCTCGTAAAAATTTTAAACAAGTACATTATTTGTAGCAAGTATAGGTCTCTTGAAAGCAAAAAAAAATCTTTTGACCGAATAAAAAATACATTTTGTATAGTATATTGTTTTTGAAAATTGGGATATTCTAGAGCGATTTAGTTAGAATTTTTATTTTTTTATGAAAAATCATCCGGGTCAACCAGAGTCATACTTTTTTGTTGAAACTGTTGCAAACCCTGTACCCATGATTAATAGCATTGTGTATTGTTCATAAAGTCTTTCGCTTTTTTTAAAGCAAACGTTGTAATTAAAAACCTTAAATGTATAGAATTGCTTTTTTCAAGTTGTCTTTTTCAATGCTTAAGATTTACTCAAGAAAAGTGAGGCTCTGAAGATTATTAGAAAATTACTAATTCCAGTAGTCGAGATATTTCCTAATTTAATAGTGGTAAGCGGATATCTTGGTAAAAAAAATATTAAGAACTGCATATATCGTAATTTGAAAAAAGGTATTAGAATGGAAAACAAGAAAATTAAAAGACTTTAATAAAACTACACGATGATTTGACAGTTTTAACTCTGTTTAAACAGTAAAAAGCTCATATTAAGAAATTTTTAACGCGAGCTAGTCCATCCCCAAATAAAAAACATTGCCTTTGAATTATTCAAAAAATTTCAGAAAAAAAAGAAACTTCTATTATATAAATAACAGGGAACCAATCAAAACCTTCAAAATGCTTATAAACATTCAAGATATCAATGCCCTTCTTTTCAACAAATTTGTTATTGAAATTTTTTTCAATTCCACATATTTCTCATTTTTTATGAACTATTGCTATTATTTTGACCTATTTGTGAAAATAATATGCTTCTAAATACAGTTCTTAAAGTTAAAAAAATTTAGATAGACCCTTCATTTTGGAACAGACATTTAAGTATTGAGCAACATACACAATAAAATTAGATTCGCTTAAAGAAATAAAGGACCCTATTTTCTATAAAATCATGTCTGCAGGTCAGAAAAAAAACATCTGATGCCTATAGAAAATATCATGCTTATAGTAATTATTTTATCTTGCCAGATTTAATATTTTTTAAGTAGATAATGCTTTTATGCAATTTCTAAAAGATCAATGTTAGTCTTTAATCTGCATAGCACAAAATGATCTAAGTTCCTGATAATTTATTTCATGATATTTATAAATAATTAATTTAATAAAAAAAACAAAGCTAAAGGAGATTTTTCATAAAAAGAAACTAATTAAAAATTAGAAAAATATAGAGCAATTCTTCACCTTTACCTTCGCTGTTGAAAAATATTATCATCGCGTCTGCTTGTAATCACGTATTTGATGTTTATTTAAAGCATACTTTATAACTTTAAATAGGTCACCTTGAATAGAAGAAACTAGATTCATGATTATTTCGTATTTCCAACTTATGACATATAGTTGCTATTAAGAGCTAACAACTATCAATCAATTTTCTACATTTTTGTACTTCCAAGTATATAAAATTCAATTGATCAAACAAAAGTAAGGAGTACAACAATTTGCTAAAAAATTATTGAATTAGTATTAAATAGGGACTCTTAAGGCACTTTTTCTGGTTTTGAAAGTCATAATGAAAACATTTTTTTTCTTGATACTGTACTTTAAATGCAATCCAGTGAAACATATTTAAATGATCAATAACCTTTTATATCAATTTCAAAAAAATTGAAACTTTTGTACATATAATTTTTAAAATGGAATTGAGATAACCATTTTTCAACATCACAAACACGTACGAAAGTTACATAATTAAAATCGAGGTCTTTTAAATATAAATAAACTTTATTCATTCAAATTATATAGCCAACATTCAAATACATAACCTCAAACTGAACAATCAAGTTGTGTACTTAATTAAAATAAATTAAAATGAAAGATTAACGTAATTTAATTTTATAAAAACATATAATAAGCTAATAATTAATTATTTAAATCACAAAATAGGAAGCTTTACACAGTCATTTTCATTAAAACATCCAAATAATTTTTCCTTGCATTTTTTTTTTAATTTAAACTTTGATTTTTGGAAATTTGATTCATTAATAAACTTTTTATCTTATTCCAAAGAATGTGAGTTTCAATAGATTCATTCGATAATTGATTAATCAGTTTATGACATACATAGCAATTAACTAAAACATTTAAATAATTTTCACTTCACCTTTTTTTAAATTTGTGCTTTAAGAATGTTAATAGCGCTTCAAAAATACGAAAATTGTACTTTATAATATGGCCCTGAGGTGGCGCTATGAACTGACACTATTTGTCATTCATCTATTACGCATAATAAAAATTATAATTCTATTACTCATAAAATCATTTGTTTCAAAAAATTGATTATTTTACTTAATTATATACAATCGATAAACCAGATCGATTAATTAAATGCATTTTACGTATTTAAAAATTGATAATTCTACAGGAATATTACTCATAATATTACTTATAACGTGTATTATGCAATAAAAATATCTGGATGTTTATAGCTGTATGACAAAGGTTACAGTAAAAGTACATAAATCGAAATAATTATCGGCGTTTGATAAATGTAGAAATCTACTTTTTAAGTTCTATTAATTTCATGCTTGGTATAAAGGTCACCCTATGACTCACAAAATGGCAGCTATTATAATATCAAAATTAAGAGTTTTTATATAAAGGATTCCATTTGATATATCCATAGTAGAAATAAAAAGCAGATTAGACTTATGTGAAAAAACAACCCTGAGATTAACAGGATGGAACTTATGATGGTAAGATAGAGGTGATGTTTGAGTAGGTCAGTGTTTAGAAACCGAAATGACGTTTCTGTATTTTCTCATTTGAAATGAAACTGGTTGTTGTTTACTCTAAATTACATTTATTAAGAAGCACATTAAAATATAGGAATACATTAATATTCGGTAGACCGTATTCAAAATAGTATAGTATCACGGAACGAAGATTCAAACTCTGTTATTTAAAGGTGTACAAGATAAATATTTTATTAGTATGGAAAGGGGGCCTAAAACGCGGGCACGTTTCTCAAGCGTCGTAAGCTGACTGTCGTTGAGTCGACGTTTGGTCCCAACCCAAAGATAGGGGCAATATTACATCATCATAACATATGCCTATTCGAACATGAGAAGAAGAAAAAGATAAGCATCTGATTTGAGTAAGGCTCGAACATCCTGCCCCCTTTGAAAGGCTCAAGGATAGGCTTTCGAAATATTTGAACATGCTATGAAATTTAAGTTATAATATTAAATCAAAACATTTGAAGACATCATCACTGCAATGTCGATTGGATAGTGTAATTTTCTGGGACTTGCTGCATAAATTCACTCAACACAATATGCACAACTCAAGTGTCTTTAACAAGTTCATTCTTCTTAGGAAGCGCGCATAATTTGGTAACTGCACGTTTCGTTTCTCCCGATGGTGTAGTTACTGTTGCCACTCGGACCACCCCGACCTTTCCCGGATGAAGGGCAGAGACCTTGCCCATTACCCACTGCAATGGTAGAAGGTGCTCATCCTTGAGCAGCACCATATCATCGATGGATATTGATGAAACTGAACTACGACGCCACTTTACACGTTCTTGAAGACTGCTAAGATACTCCTTAGACCATCTCTTCCAGAAATGTTGTTTGATCTTCTGCAGCCTTTCCCAAATTGAAAGACAGTTGTCTTTAGTGTCAGTAACATCAACCTCGGGAAGAGCGGATAATGGTTCTCCGATGAGGAAGTGACCTGGTGTTAGGGGTAGAGGGTCACTGGGATCCTCAGACAAGTAGGTGATGGGCCTAGAATTTAGGCAGGCTTCAATTTGTGTTAGTAAGGTGTAGTACTCTTTGAACGTAAGTAATTCTTCTTTCAGGATCCGTTTAAGATGACTCTTAACTGATTTGACGCCTGCTTCCCAGAGGCCGCCAAAATGTGGTGATCGAGCTGGGATAAAATGCCATTTGATACCTTCGATGCTCAGAGCATCATTTATTTCTGTTGATTGCAGAGTCTGAGCGAGCTCCTGTAATTCTCGAGCTGCTCCTACAAAGTTAGTTCCGTTATCGGAATATAAGTTTGTCACCATGCCACGTCGAGACACGAACCTTCTTAAGGCGCTGAGGAAGGCTGCCGTAGTCAATGCAGTTACCAGCTCTAGATGAATGGCCTTTGTGCTGAAACAAACGAAAAGAGGTATGTAATCTTTACATTTGACCTGACTGCGCCTGGCTCCGGACTTGATGTAAACTGGCCCAGCGTAATCTACTCCTGTGTTAGTGAAAGGTCGACACTGCTTTATCCTGTCGGCTAGTAAATCACCCATTTGAGGAGTGATGGAAAAAGGATTTGCTTGAAAACAGTTAGTGCAGTTACGGATGACTCTTTTGATGGCATTACGCCCTCTGAGAATCCAAAATCTTAATCGAAGATTTGCCAAAACACACTGAGGTCCAGCATGAAGAAGACGTTCGTGTTCTGCGATGATGATAAGAGTTGTCAATTTATGGTGGGCTGCTAGGATCAAAGGGTGTTTTTGATCTTCTGAAAGGTCTGAATTACCTAGTCGACCTCCTACCCTTAGAAGTCCATCCTTATCAATAAAGGGTTTCAGCCCTAGCAATCGACTTTTGTGATGAAGCGGCAGATCTTGCTTCAGACAGGCCAGTTCTACAGTAAATTCCTCACGTTGACTGATGCCAACCAAGATCCGTAATGAATGATGAATCTCGTCAGCAGAAAGGCTATCACCAAGTCCTTGAGGAGGTTTTCCTGTTACTGTCTGATATAATCTGAAACAAAAACTGGTCATACGTACTAATGCGTCAAGATTGGAGAAATGATTGAACATGTGCCATTTTAGTGTACTGATATGACACATTGCCATTTTCCTTTTCTCTGGTATGTCGTCCAGCATCTTTCCTTCGTTGGGCCAGCAAGCAGAATCAAGTATCAACCATGATGCTCCAGTCCACCATAAAGAGTTCTGAACGAGTTTCTCTGGTGGTACACCACGAGAAACGAGATCGGCAGGATTGCTGCTCGTTGGAACGTGCCTCCAATCACTGATCTTAGTGAGTTGCTGAATTTGACCTACTCGATTGGCGATGAATGTCGCCCAACGTCTGCGTTCAGCAGCCAGCTATGACAGAACGCTTTCAGAATCCGTCCAAAACCAAGCTGGGACACTAATGTTAATTGAATCCTTGACCTTTTAAAAGAGTTGTGCCAATAACAGGGCAGCACAAAGCTCAATTCTCAGAAGTGACAGCTGCTTCCAAGGTGTCACTCGCGATTTCGCACACAGTAGTTTAACTGAGCCGTTTCCTGATTTTTTTGTAGCTCTGATGTAGATGCAGGCTCCGTATGCCTTCTCTGATGCGTCTGAAAATCCATGGAGTTGTAGATCATTATATTCACCGTCGATGACTCTTCTAGGTATTCTGACGTCGTTGAGAACATTTAGAGCTTGTCGATATCGTTCCCACTGGGTGTGTATGTAGAAAGGAACTGCCTTATCCCAACCAATCTTTAACTGCCAAAGATGTTGCATAATAATTTTCGCTGAAATGACAGCAGGTGCCAAAAGGCCCATGGGGTCAAAAATCTGAGCTGTTTCCGACAGAATAGTGCGTTTTGTTACCTTTTTAGATTTTACACCGATGTTGATATTGTACTGTAGTATATCAGCTGACGGTTGCCACCTGACTCCCAAGGTTTTAGATTCTTCTGAATTTCCAAGGTCGACCAGTTCTGTATTGATCGATAGATCACGACGTTGATTGATAATGACTTCTTCGCTGTTGGAACACCATTTTCGAAGATTAAATCCTACTGCTTGCAAAGCTGATGACAGTTGATAGCATAGATCCAGAGCTTCTTGAATAGTTTTGGTGCCTGTAATCAAATCATCCACGTAAAAGTCATTGAAAATCACCCTTGATGCCAGTAGATTGCTGTCCTTGATATCTTCGGCAACTTGTTTTAAACACCTAGTTGCCAGAAAAGGTGCTGCTGCTGTGCCATAAGTAACAGTGTTGAGCTGATAGGTTGTAGGTTTTTCTGACGGACCTTCTCGCCACAAAATACATTGTAGATTTCTATCATCTGGATGGACCTGCACTTGGCGATACATTTTCTCCACGTCTGCTGTGATCACGATACAGTGGAGTCTAAAACGTAAGACAAGTAAGAGAAGATCTTGTTGAATGGTGGGTCCCACAAGCAATAGGTCATTCAGTGACTTGCCGGAAGTGGTTGCTGCTGATGCATCAAACACGACTCGCAGTTTGGTGGTCAAACTATCAGGTTTCGAAACCGCATGATAAGGGATATAATACCTTACTTGTTTGTGCTGTGAAAACTCATCTGGTAAAGCTGTCATGTGATCTAATTTCTGATACTCCCTTAAGAATGAGGAATATGATTGCTTCAGGTGCGGGTCTCTTTTGAAGCGTCGTTCTAAGGACTCCAGTCTTTTTAAGGCCACATGGAAAGA
Source organism: Amphibolips quercusostensackenii (assembly GCA_032357855.1). Taxonomy (NCBI): domain Eukaryota; kingdom Metazoa; phylum Arthropoda; class Insecta; order Hymenoptera; family Cynipidae; genus Amphibolips; species Amphibolips quercusostensackenii. Next base: position 3,329,124 of record JAUELO010000329.1, read on the forward strand.
ATCGCCTAATAATTCTGGCTGATCACGCAAGGGTAGCTTGACGATAAATCGACCGTCGTTTCCCTTGGTAACGTGCATTTTGAACCAATCTTCACATAGAACTTCCTCTGCAGACAGAATTGGCTGATGATCGAAAGATTCTTCAATATTCCAGAATTTTTCAATCTGATTTTCTAATCTGCCGAGGCTAAGGTTGCACATTCCACGAAGGTTATCTGTAACATTTGAGAGATCTCCTGCTATTATCCAACCCAGCTTTGTTTCCTGTAGTACTGGAAGTCCATGACCCAATTTAATTTGACCCACGCAAATTAGGTCCCAAAAGCGGCCAATTCCAATGATAACGTCGACCTTTCCTCCTGCGTAGTATTCTGGGTCTGCTAACTTGATATTTCGCGGTATCACCCAAGGTCGTTCTTCCTTGGAGAGCATTGGCAAGTTTTGAGTGACCTTGTCCATGACCAGGAAGTTCATGGTCGCACTGTAGGCATTGAAACGAGAACCAATGATTGTATTCACATAGGAGGCACTCTTAGTGCACGTACCTCCAATTCCGCCAATTTGAGTGTCTTGCTGGTTGATCTTCAATTTAAGGCGTTCGCTCAAACTAGTGGTAATGAAATTTGAAGTTGAACCTCTATCCAGCAAGGCTTTACATTTGTAAGATCTTCCGTCTTGATTAAAGATCATAATTATAGCTGACGCTAACAATGCTTCGTAGCCGACATGCGAAGTGAGCGCTGTGGCACCTGTATTTGCCGTTGATTTTATATTTTTAACCTCTCGCATATTTGGTGTTTCATCATTCAAGTGTAACAATGTGTTGTGTGCCTGAAATCAGACTCTGCATGAACCATTGTATTCATTATCCGGGTGAATCTTTTTTAAGCAATTGAAACAAAGCTTGAGAGTTTGAGCGTCTTGGATGCGATGCTTTACACTGAGATTGCGAAATTCTTGACATGCGTAAAGAGGATGTGGTTTCCCGCACTTAAGGCAACATTTACTTGTGCCTTAGTAGCAGGAAATTTATCAAATTTGTTTGGTTTACCTTTGCTTGTTGATAACTGATTAGGCTTTGAATGATTGGTCAGATCAGTTCTGTAAACAGCTTCTAAGGCACCACATCTTTGCGAGAGGAAG
>JAUELO010000329.1:3365365-3378315 GCA_032357855.1 Amphibolips quercusostensackenii
CGTTACAGCTTAGATTTAAATCAAATCTTCTTGAAAATATTGATGATGCATCCTATTTTCATGAAGTAGAATTTTTGTAATAATTTCCGAAAATTTAGGTTTCCCTGTATTATAAAAGGTTTTTGCGAATTTATGTGATTTTTACATGAACAAATTATTTAACATATTGAGTGTGTTTATTATCTTCTGTGTATATATTCCTCCAAAAATGTAAAACAGTTCACCTTTTGATAACTTGGGTTCTTGTGTGTTTTGATACACTAAATATATCTCCTTCGCTGGAAAAAGTAGAAGACCTTATTGACATCAAATATATACACATATATAAATATGTATATACAGTAATGCGTATAGATACCGGTATTTTGTGAGTTATAATTCCTCGTCTTTAACACTCTTTGTGAAATTCGTCATTAATCAGGCTCCTTTACTCACAGGAAATGAAGATTACCATTCTCTCCTTAACCTTAGTGGTTTTCCTCCAGTTTATTGGTAAGTATAATAGATATAATATAAGATTCGTACTAATACTAAATAAAAACCAGTAACCAGAAATTTTAGATTAGAACTTATTTTTTTCATAAATGTATTGTAGTTCCGTCACACAGTGGGATAAATCGCAAATCACAGATTTTTTTTTATCACATGATAACTTAAAAACTTGTAAAAAACAGTTCTAAAGCGTCTTTATCTATCTTGCGTTTTTTTTTAATTTTCGCATAAATATTAACACATTCAGCCATAATTGTATTTTGCTTAAAACAACCAACTTTTTTACTATTTTGTAAAAAAATTCAATGGGTGAATCTACAAGTTAACAAAATTTTAGAAAATTTTATTATTTTTAGAAAAAATACAATTATAACCGACTTCATTCATATTTTAGCCAAAAATTCGGGAAAAAACGCAAGATAAAGAAAAGTGCTTACAAACTTTTTACATTTTCATCAGAAAAGGTATTATATTTGTGTAAAATTTACCCCCTACCCCCTTGTTTCTATCAAATGTACACGTTTTGAGTCCTTCTGAACCCAAAAAACAGGTTTTCGTGAATGTGTCTTTCTGTGCGTCTGTCTGTCTGTGTGTGTATGTCAGTCTGCCTGTATGTCTATGTGTCAGTCTGTATGTATGTGTATGTCTGCATGTCTATCTGTCTGTATGTCTGTCTGTATGTATGTATGTCTGTCTTTCTGCCTGTCTGTCTGTAAATTTTTAGTATCTTAGCACGATAACTTTTGAAAAAATTGACATATAAGATTGGGCTTTGGTATACTCATCAAGTGTCCTAAAATAAAGGTCATGTTCGTTAGCTAGCCATTCTAGATTGAAATTCAAAAAGTGAGCGCATTTTCAAAATTTTTAAGACCACTTTTTTTAAGATTCAAAAACTCTATGTATGGTTATTAGTAGTATTTAAAAAGACAAACAATTCATTTATACGGCTTTTTTTATAAAAAAATATTACCGGAGTTACAGCATTTACAAACTTTAAAAAAACAAACAAAATTGAACATTTCAAGCCAAACAACGCTTTGTTGGAAATTAATCTTTTTGGTTGATGATTCATCTTTTTAGTTGGAAATCTTCTTTTTTTAAGTTGAACTATTTTGTTAAATTATTTTGTTGGTAAAAATTAATATTTTCAACTGAAAATTTCATTATTCCATGTTTGGTTGAAAATTTTTCTTCTTCATTTTAAACTTTAATTATTTGTTTGAAAACTCCTATATTTTGTTGAAAATTAAACTTTTTTGGTATAAAATTAATATTTTTGGTTGGAAATTCCTTTAAAAATCAAAATATTTGTTTTATAATTTTTAAATTTTTATTATAAAGTATCTTTTTTTAGGAAAATATTCAATTTCAAATTAAATACAAATTTAGTAATTTGTATATGAAGAACACATAACACGGAAAGCAAAGCGCGCGATCAATGTATTTCGGAGCGCAAAGCGCGACGAACGAATCGCGTGCCGTAACCGCGCTCAAAAGTTTTTGTTTTTATTATACGGTGCACAGAACCGAGCGTGGAGCGCGAGGTTTAAATGATTTTTAAATCAAATATTGGGCGCGAAGCGCGAGTGTCCGTATGAGAATGTGTTCCTTAAGGTCGATAGAAGCTTGAGCAAATTATTTCTCCTCTTTATTTAAAACTAAAATAATTAAACAAAAATCATGTGACAGCGATAAAGCTTGCAAAGCTATATATAATTCTAAGCAAATTTCTAGATGTAATTTAGACGAAAGTTTTTGTTATATTATAATGTTATATTGCTTGTTTAGTAGCATTTTCAATAAGTTAAACCAAAACTGTTGCTTGAGAAATTAAAAGTTTTTCTCTGGACTTTAAAAGAAGTGTAAAAAAACGCAAATTATTCCAATAATGTTATAATTAAATCAAAGGATATCGTAATCATGCAGAAATTTTCCTGTCCCAAAAAATATACAATAGATTATTGTTATTGTATAGTTTATCAGAGAATTATATAAATACATATGAAAAATCGAGCGCGAAGCGTGAAAACGTAGAGTTTTTGACAAGCTTATAATATTTGCAAGTAAACTTCTTCTTTCTATCTAATTTGAGCACGAAGTGCGAAAACTGAAAAGAGCCGAGCGCGAAGCACGAGCCAAAAAGTAGCGCTTAAACTTGCAAACAACAACTTTTTTTTTTGTTTTTCTCGTATCTCATCTCGTTATTGCAAAAAAAATTCATAACATTTTCTCTTCTCCAAGATGCGGACGCAAAAGAAACTCCTTTGGGATAAATGCAACATATGGTATTTGGTAACGCAAAACTTACGTCAATTGAGAATTTAATTGTTTAAAAAATTTCTTTGAATCTGTAATTTTTCGAAAAACTAACTGCGCGATTTTCATATACAAAAAAAATTACGGAAAGTACATGCATGGAATAATTTCAATATATTAACCTTATGTCATTTTTTTCGTAGAATTTAACAGCCTCATTAGGTTTTACCCAACTCACAGATCTTTTTCTTCCTTTTTACATAATATTATTTATATGTGGCACACATTTCTTAATTTTTAGTCTAAAATTTGATGACGATTGTTTTACAAATATATGTCTACAACTTTTATTAAACACGACACTAGGCCGAAATAAAAAGCAATAAAACTGACTTATTTGGCTGTTGAGTATTTTCGAATATATAATTTTTCGCATAATAATATATAATTATTATTGATTATTTTTTAATTATTTATTTATATAATCGTCCTTCAGTCGCGTATTCAGTATTTTTAATGAAGTAGAAAATCTATCATCAGTTTTAAGTTTAGGTATTTTAAGAGACATTTGTAGAGCCCCGAAGAATCTCACTTTTTTATATCTCTCATTTATTTCATATGATGCTTAATCTTGTTGCGATTAAATTCCTTTTTCAAAAAAAAAATAAAGAAAAGAATTACAACACTTTTTATGATGTGGTAAGTCCCAGTATGTACCGGTAATTTTTCATATAGAATTCATCATATTTTACACTGTTTATAAAATTCGTCAAGAATCAAGATCTTCAACTTAGTAAAAATGAAGATTGTAATTCTCTTCTTAACCTCTGCGATTTTTCTCGGCTCTATTGGTAAGTATGATATATGTTCTATTTTATAATTCTGAAATTATTTATATTAATGCTAAGGAAAAATCAGTGATCCAAAGCTATAAGCTTAGATCTCCTATCACGCAGAAAAAAAATTTACAGGCTGTTCAGTACAAATATGCTGGACAGTATGTATTTCAGTAGATTTTACCAAAAGGTTAATTAAATAAACAGATTTTATGTACATTTAACGTACAGCATTTTTAAGCAAAATCTATTGAATTTGGCACGGTGGGGCTGAACCAACTTTAACTGAAAGGTGCCATGGATATGTTTTTTTCTCGTTGATTATGGTACCTGGGATACCATGAAAGTTTTCAGACAAAATTTTAAATCGTCGAAAATCATTAGAAATTATTCATATGCCTGTTTTTTAAGGTGTTGTTAAAGTTAATTAGTTTTTATAATAGTAACATAAAAAAAGTCCTTCCTAATACCACGGAAGGTAATAACATTCTGCATTTAATAAGAATAAATTAAAGGTGAAATGTTAATTTTATACAAAAATATTGTTTAAAATTTTTGAGAAAATTAAGTTTATTAGAACAAAGAAGAAAAAGTAAAATGTCAATATTGATTTAAATACTGCAAGACTTTAAAAAAACTTTCAAAAAATTGTTTATAAACTGCGTAATTATCTTCAAAAGTTCTAATACACATAACTTAGTCCAAAATGATTTTTGATCTATTCAGTATAATACGAATCGTCTAAAATTTTTTAAAAAACAACATATTTTATCCCGAAACGATTCTGTGACTTCAGCATGCACAGCCTGCCGGATTTGAAAATAATGAATTTGGTCTATTCTGTCCTAAAATTGTTGAAATTCATTGTTGGAATGGTATATGGTAACGCAAAACTTGCGTCAATTAAGAATTTATTAAACATTGATATTGTTATAGGCATTTTTTAAACTGTCCAAACAAAAGTAGTTCAAGGATTTTTTTAATCTGTGATTTTAGGAAAAACTAATTGCGCTATTTGTTTCTACGGGGAAAAATACATGAAGTCCATTAATTGAACAATTTCAGTAAATGGTAATTTTTTCCTTAGAATTCAACGGCCTCAATAGTTTTTACGCAACTCACAGATTTTTTTCTCATCACATGGTATAATGCATACACGTATGTGACACATTTCGTAATTCTTTTTCTGAAATTTGATGATGATTGGTTTGTAAATATTTTTCTATAAGTTTTACTAAGTGTGTCACTAGGCAGAATTGAAAGCATTAAAAATTACTCATTTTGTAGTTGTTTATTGCGAAGATACATAAAATTATTTTTTAAGAGTTCTAGCCTCGGCAGAGATATAACGTTGGCTTAAAGAAAATATTTTCATATTAAACTATGTTTGTAGTATCATGAGAAATTCTTGAACAAGGTTTCCCTGTTTCATGTGGTATATGTAATAGAATAAACTGAAATTGAGCTACAATTTTTCTGCATTTAAGTGAAGTAATTTGAAGCCTCGATAGCGATAACGTTGGATCAACAAAAATCTGTTTTGCGGAAATCTTTGTTTAAACAGTGAGCATATGTTAAAATATCTTGTTATAAAACATTATTTTTTCAATGACATTATATTACGACACCGAGCACAAAATGCTTGTACAAAAATATCTTGACAAACTATAAACATAATTTTAATTGAAAGTATTTTTGTGATCCAACTTTATCTGTGCTGAGTTTTCAGTTTGTAAATTAAATAACTTCAATGTTTATTAATATTAAATTTGTGCAAAAGCAAAGTGTATCGCTTCTTACCAATTAAACAAATCTACTCTTTATAGTATTTAAAGTAACTTTTTCTATGGTTGAAATTGTTAAAACAATTTTTGAACTAATAATAGTATTTAAAGATTATTTACTTATTTTCTAAACAAGAAACAGTAGAAATTTACGAAATGTTTCACATGAAAAATAAGCCCTGATTAATTAAAATTCAACCATTTTTTCAATTGGTAAAAAGCGACAACAAGAAATAATTCAATTGCAAAAAATATTGTTTAAATAATTATTTTTGTGAGTGCTAATTCTTTTAAGTAAGAAATAGTGTTTTTTCTATCATAAGTAATGACTGATAATGTTATTTTGATTATCAAAATCATAGAAAAACATTTTTGCCAGAGACTTCATTTTTAGTATGATATTTTCATGAAAAGCCATCTCATGATCAACTGCTCATTTTAGTTTAAAGTCCCTTAAAAATAAATTTTTTGATTTTTCTATAATAATTTTACTAAAATCGTGCAAACATTATAAACAAATATCATTATAAACCTTCACAGAATTTCCTAAAATATTTGTGCTTATGGGAGTATTACAAAGGATTTTGAATGATTGCATGGGATGGCAAAGAATTGCATGGGATTGCATCGGATTGAACGAAATTGCATAAGATTGAGAAAGGGAGTTTAATGATAATTCTGTAAGAACAATAAAATTACACGAGTTGTAATACTTTAATCGAAAATATTTTTTGTAAAGAATTTTTAACTGTAGTCTTCAAAATCGGTCTATTATAATAATTCAAGAACCAGTAAATATATAATTATGTTTTTAATCTTATTTTAAAGAGGATATTTAAAATTTTAATTTAACGAAGTTTCAATTTTTTCCATTTACTTTCCTGAAGCATGCAAAAAGTGGAATTTGAAAATCCAAAATTGGTCAAAAACAGAAAATAGGTCTGGTTTTTTCACATGCAAACTCGGCTATTTCGCAAGCTTTCTAACGGTTTTTTAAAAATCTTTCTAACTTATTTGCTTCCTAAGCTAACCACGAAAAGAAAGAGGCATGTTTTTAATACTAATTTTTTTAGTGGACAGAAAATTATGTCCGGTACTGTATTTCTACAAAATAAAATTTATTTAAACTTGAAAACACCTTATTTTCACAAAAAAGATGAATTTACAACTAAATGGTTTAATCATCAAGCAAAACAGATTACTGTTCTAGCGAACAGTTGCTTTTTTAACCAACAAAAAATTTAATTTTTGCCAAAATAGTTGAATTTTCAAACAGGAAAGATTTTTCAGTCAAGAATCCTTAATAAATTGTTACATGATATTGATTTTGTTGATATACTGATCCTAAGTTTATTTATTTATCGAGCTTTCGCTCCATAACATGGTGCCTCTGCAGGATAAGTACATCTCTACTACCCTAAAAGGAAAATCATAAAAGATTTCATTATTTAGTCTTTTTAAATTATGTAAATTATTGCATTATAATTCAGTAACATAAAAAGTAGCTTACCGCATTCTGTTGTTATTTAGAGCATGGAGTACATATAATACTATAATAATATAAAATTCTGTAGATAGGAACCATGTTTTTTTCAATTTTAGGAGTTTATCCTCTCCAGGATTTCTTAAAAAGTTACATTATGAATAAAAATGAGGCTTGCTCCATTTTTTAATTATCCTCTATACTTTGAGGGAGAACTGACAGTTTTTCCTTTTTAAAATGAAGACAAACATAGATTATATAAATTGTAAGAAAGAAGATTAAACGTTTATCGATGGGTGGTATACATGAAAAGTGTGAACGGAGTAAAGACAAAATGGCGTAAGGCGCGAAAATTAGAATTGATACATTTGTCGTAATGTGGGAAAAAAATTTTTTTAATACATATAAAACATTTTTCAGCATTTGTTGTTTAATAAAATAAGACTATGGGAAATTTTGCTGATATATTCAATATTGTATCTTTTGTTAACTGAGTTGATGTGTTTCACAATATGGAACATTTCTTTAAAATTTCTTCTTTTATAATTAGTCTCATAACTACTTCTAAGAATCTTGGTTTTTGAAAAATCAAAGTTATGTTTGTATTTATGTGAATGTGTAGCTAACGCTGTATTTCTATTATCTTTTTCACAATCGTTTGTACGTTCTTTCGTTCTTGATATAATGTATCTTTTTGTTTGTCCTATATAAACATGTTTACATTCACAAGGTATGCTATAAATATCATTTGTTCTAAAATTAAAAGAGGAGCTATTTTTTCCAGAAAAGCATTTGAAAGGATCCATCGCGTGTGTAAATACCACTTTTATATTGAAGGTATTAAAACTGTTCTTGTAGAATCTTGAAAGTTCTTTAGCGAAAGGTAGTACCAAAATTTTATCACAGTCAAATGATCGTATATTATTGTTTTGATTATTATTACTTTTTCAAAATATATTAGTTTTCCAATCAAACAAGCTATTAGAAAAAATTACAAAAATATTTAAAATTTTTAGGACCTTATTAATAAAATAAACAAATTTGTTATTCCTAACAACTATAAAATGGTCTCAATTGATGTGAAATCACTCTTTATAAATATTCCTAAGGATTTAGTTATTAAATATATATCAAATCAAATTGGCACAGAATAGGAAAACATACAAAATTACCAGTAAATGAATTTGTTAAATTAGATGACTTCTGTATCGAAAATCCATACTATGTGTTCCAAAATGAATACTTTAAACATATATTTGGCAAACCAAAAGGTTCTCCATTATGAGGAGTTATTGCTGACCTAGTTATGAAGAAACTTACAAAAGATATGTTTTTAAAAAAACTACCCTTTAGCTACATTTTTTCTACCGTTACGTAGACGATCGTTTTACATGTGTACCGTAAGAAAACTTAGATCAACTTCTAACAGCATTTAATTCTTACCATCCAAAATTACAATTCACTATGGAAATTGAAAATCAAAATAAACTTAATTTTTGAGATATTACATTTATAAAAAAACATAACAAATTTATTACTGGTTGGTATATTAAAGAAACTAATAGAGGCAGATATATTAATTTCAAATCATACATGTGTATAAAAAATAAAATTTCAATGATTTACGGTTTGGTTGATAGAGCCATGAAATTATCAAATACAAAATTTAGGATAGGAAGTATAAATAAATTCACTAAAACTTTAAAATCAAACGATTATCCAAATATTTTTATAAATAAATATATCAATAAAAGAGTCAAATTTATCAACAATAGTAATAATAATCAAAACAATAACATACGAACTTTTGACTAAGATAAAATGTTGGCACTACCTTTTGCTAAAGAACTTTCAAGATTCTATAAAAACAGTTTTAATATTTTTAATATAAAAGTAGTATTTACATACGAAATGAATCCTTTTGAATGCTTCTCTAAAAACGAAGATAGCACACCTTTTAATTTTAGAACAAATGTTATTCATAGCATACCTTGTGAATGTTTACAGGTTTATACAGGACAAACAAAAAGATACATTATATCAAGAATTAAAGAACATACAAACGACTGTGAAAAAGATTATAGAAATGCAATGTTAGTTACACATTCACATAAATACGATCATTACTTTGATTTTTTTTTACTATGATTCTTGCAAGCAGTTATGAGACTTATTATAAAAAAATAAATTTCAAAGAAATGTTCCATATTGTGAAACACACCAACTCAGTTAACAAAAGATCCGATATTGAATATATTAGCAAAATTGATCATGGTCTTATTTCATTAAACGAAAAATGTTAAAAATTTTTTTTTTGCATTTTAAAAAAATCTCACATTACGACAAATATATTAATTCCAGTTTTAGCGCCTTACGCCATTTTGTCTTTACTCAGTTCACACTTTTCATGTATACTACCCATCGATAAATGTTTAACCTTTCTTCTTACAATTTATTTATTCTATGTTGGACTCCATTTTAAAAAGGAAAAACTGTCAGTTCTCTCTCGAAGTATAGAGGATAACTGAAAATTGGAGCAAGTCTCCTTTTTATTTATAATGTAACTTTTTAAGAAATCCTAGAGAGGATAAACTCGTAAAATTCAAAAATCATGGTTCCTATCTACAGAATTCTATATTACTATATTATTATATGTACTCCATACTCTAAATAACAACAGAATGTGATAAGCTATTTTTCAGGTTATTGAATTATCATGCAATAATTTACATAATTTGAAATTACTTAGATATATTATAAAACCTTTTGTAATTTTATTTTTAGAGTAGTAGAGATTTAATTATCCTAAAGAGGCTCCATGTCATTGAGCGAAAACTCGATAAATAAATAAACTTAGGATCAGTGTATCAACAATATCAACATTATTTAATAATTTCTTACCCTGATCAACAACACGAACATCACTCTAGAATCTTTGATAAAGTTTTTTATACAAATGGAAAAAACAGTTATTCAATTTCATGTACATATTAATAGTACTATTTTTACACACCTAAAGACAATAAATAATTCTGTACTTACACGTTCTGTGCGATAGCGAGACCTGGACCTACCAAGAAAAGAATGAGAGTAAAGTTAACGCAATTAACATGTAATTCCTGCACATAGAGTGCGGTAAAACACTAATGGAAAAATGGGTAATGAGATAATTCTCAAAAAATGTGGTGTAGAGGAGACACTAGTTGTCAAATGTGAAAAAAATTTGTTAAGGTGGTTTAGAGATGTTGAGAGAATGAAATATGAACGACTGACGAAACAATTGTATCAAGATAAAGTAACTGGCAGCGTGACCAGAGGCAAACCGTGGAAAGAATGGTTAAAATGTGTGAAGGAGACCCTAATTCGAAAGTATATAAAAAGTCATAAAAACACAAGAGCGCAGTAAGTTGCGGAATAAATTAATGTTTAAATCAACTATACGGGAATTCTAGATCAATCTCAAAATCTGTACCCCCTCCCCCACATTACTCTCTTCCACACCAAGTGAGACGCGCTTACCATGAAAGGGATATGCCTTAATGCTATAGTAATAATAATAATAACAATTCAACTAAGTGAAAATTTGTCTTTTGGTATAAAATTCATCTTTCAACTGTCTTCTACCATTTGGTTGAAATGCACCTTTTTAGGTTGAAAACTCCACTGCTTTAATGGAGTCATACTTTTTGGTCGAAAATTGAAGTATTTCGTTAAAATTTAGTTTTTTCGTTTAATTCAAATGGTTAAAAATTCGACTTTAGGCAGCAAATTCATCTTTTATGGTAGAAAAGTCATCTTTTAACTGTCTTCTAAAAAAAATCTTTTTGTATTGAAAATTCAACTGTTTATGATTGAATTGTAATCTGTTTGTTGAAAGAATCGACCACTCGATTGAAAATGCATCTTTTTATGTTAAAAGTGTGTCTGGATTATGTCATCTTTTCTGGTAAATAAGGCATCTTTCTTGGTTAAAAACAAACTTTTTTGCTGAAATTTCAACTGTCTTCGTACAAATTTGTCTTTTTGGCTTGAAAATGTAACTGTTTTGGTTAAAGTTCAACTATTTTGCTGAAAATTCCTCTTTTTGATAAGAAACTAACTTTTTGTTATGAAAATTCATCTTTCTGGTAGAAAATCCTGAACTCTTAGAAATTAAAAGTGTTTCATATTGAATCCAATATAATATTTGCAATAATTTTATTTAAAATATTTCATTCCCTTCTTGTTCTCCTATTTTTATTGAAAATCGCGCTATTTCTTCTGTTTTCAGATAATTTTGGGCTACGTTACTTTTCAAGGTGGAGGGATACAAAACTGTGGTCTTAAACGGGGAACGGGGGGGGGGGGGGGTGAAAATTAGCCCAAAAGTTATTTTTCTCGGGTACCTGGAAAAAACCTGAAATTGTTACGAAATTTTTTTCCAGGATCTTAGTAGACATCCTGTAATATATAGCCAAACCTGCCAAACAGTTAATTCGCCTCATCCAGGTTGGATAACCAAAAGGTTCGAAAGAAAAAGTCTATCTCGAGGGAGTGAGTGGTACTCGTTATAAGCGGCAGTAAAGTTGGCCCGAAGGCTCTAATTAAAACAATAAACGGATTCCCAGGACTGCGAGCGAACAATGGGGGCGGATTTCCCCACCACTTTTCGCGAATCGCGCCGGAGCACAACAACATTTCAGCTTTCGGCTCTGTGTATAAATGTTTCCATATATTATATCGCGAGCTTGCACTCCACAGGAAACCTGCGGAAGGGGGTTTTGGTGTTGGTGTCGGTGTTAGTGGTAGAAACTAGAAGCGGATCCTGGCTGGGAATCTGGGAGGAGGTAGGGTTGACGGGTTGGGGGTTAAGGGTGAGGGGTAGAGGTGGTTGGGATTTCGAGGGGTTGGCTTCGGCATCTCGTTACAGTGGTTGGCTGTGGGGGGTGGGCGGCCGCTCGCCGTGTTTTTCGCCGATTGAATCAATTAAAGTGGAAAAACTCTCATGCAGGCGCGTCACAGCACACCCGCTAAAATATTCTAACCCAAGCGAAACACTTTATATTGCCGGGACGAAAGTTCTCCAAATGAGTGACGGACACGAAAAATTGACGTCATGTTTATTTCGCTTATTTGTTTTTAAGGTTATATAAACATAATTTTATTAACGTACGATTCTTCAGAAAATTCAAAAAGATTTTAGAAGACTTCATAATTCATATACACTCCAAGCCCGATATAAAACTAGTTTCGGGGGTTGCCTCCCACTGGCCTTGCTTCTCAATCGGGCGCACTGAGCCTTTCTGCTACGCTGCTGTTGTTTTTTAAGCGTTAGTGGCAACCGTTTCTCGCCCCCACGAGTTGAGAAACTGCATGGGCCAGCAGTTCTAGTAATCGATAAGACCGAGCACGTTCCTATCGAGCTCGGAGTGTACATGCATAATCAAAATTTCAAAAAAAAAGTTCATCTTACCCCAAATAGGTGAATTTTCAGCCAAAAGGTGTGAATTTTCAACGAAAAATGTGATACATAATTTATATTCTGAGCAAACAAGATTTTTTAAAAATTTTAAATAGTTAAACTAATCCAAAAGAAACAAATTTTCCGCAAAATAGTTAAATCCTCTAGCAAAAAAGATTAATTTTCAACTAACTTTTTAATAGTTGAATTTTTAACCGAAAATATGCATTCTCGAAAACAAATATAATAATAAACATTTCATTCAAAAAAGATTTTGATTTAAATCAAGAAGAGTTGAATTTATCCAAAGAAGAGAATTTTTCAAAAATAGTTGAATCCTGAACCAATAGAATTTTTAACCAAAAAAATCAATTTTCAACCAAGGAGATAATTTTTTGTTAAAAAAAGACTAGTCTTTAACAAAATACATGAATTTTCAACAAAATAGTTACATTTTCAACCAAAGGGATAAAATTTTAACTAAAGTTATGAATCCTCAACCAAAAAAGTTAGTTCTTACAGAGTAGTGTAAGTTCTAACCAAGTATTTAAATTTTCAACCAAAAAAGATGAATTCTTAACGAAAAAATGTATACCTAGTTGATGTTTAAACTAAATAAGATTTAAATTTCGAATCAAAAATAAAAGACGAATTTT
>JAUELO010000329.1:3692917-3705386 GCA_032357855.1 Amphibolips quercusostensackenii
AAGCGCTAGGAATCGATTCCTTCGAAGAATCGGAATCGATTCCGGTATCCCTAGTCGGAGTAGTTTTGGAGTACACTAGTGTAGATAACCGAATACGCTATAAGAATCGTTCCACGGTAAAAGTGGTTTTCTTCTGAAGATAAAAAGGCGTGACTATGATTTAGTCGACATCATTTTAGCGTTAAGCTAGATCGTTTAAGAGTCAAACGATTCTGCTTTTAAAGTATTCTACTTTAAAGATTAGAGGACCGACTTTATCGTTTAGAAGAAATTTCTCTGAGTGAATAGTAAATGACGATCGGTGGTAGATGTATAGTTTATTCGGGGAAACAAAAAAAAAAACGAAACACATACTGAAAACATGAAATGACGAGTAAAATTAGTTGTTTTATTAAATTTGTTTAAATAATGAACAATTGTGATTAAAAAGCACAATATCCAAAGAAAAATACCATTAGATAGATATCCATATTGATTCTGCTGAGGAAACGACACATATTCACAAAAAATTAGCCATATGATGCATGTTTTATAAAACTTTTTTCAAATAATACACAATTACTGTCTAATAGATTTATTACTTAGGGTTACCAGATTTCCTCGGTCGAAAATACGGACACCTGAATATATATACACACACCATATATATATATATTATACTTGACTTGAATATCAATATTACACATTCATTATCAGTAAATCAGTTTGTTTTATTTCATAAACAATCATATTCGTAATATCTTATCGATAAAACATTTTCACTTTGAATTATATTTTTCCGAAGACCCGACTTTCCTGAACAAGCAATTATTTTTCGTGCGCTGTAAATATTTTCTAAAATCCGAGCATGAACATTTTTTGAAATTATACTGAACTGTCAAAATATCGCGTACAGTAGATACTTCCAACAAATTTTGTTCCTTAGACCACTGAGAACCCACCAAAGAAAAAATGTGCTTACAATTCGCATTATGACCAGGAATGGTGAAGGAAAATTGAGCGATTTTCAATATTTCTGTGATAGTCGTAATGTTATTCACCGAAAAGAAGCGCAAAATTTGTAATTACTCGACTGTTGAAAAAAGTATTTTTTTTGTTTCTTTCAAAAACTCATTGAGGTGAATTATTTGGTCATGCAGTTTTGAATCGTCAATAATGACTTTTTTTCTGTAAATAAATTAGGCTATTTTCGACAGATGAATGTTCCACTTTTTTTTTGTGCTTTGAAATTCATCCATTCGAAAACGCATAATTCTGCAAGTGACTCCATCCACTTTTCTATATACTCTTCTGCTTTTTTTCATACACCAAAAACTTGCTCTTCAAAATTATCGCACTCTTTGTCTCGACCTTCTTTTTTGAGTAAGAAAAGGGCACTTCTGATTTTTAAAAACAAAAATTCATTTTCGGATCTTTCAAGTAATGTCTTCAGTACATTGTCAATAATTCCCAAAACTTCCAACACGCTGTTGGATTATTTTACGATCTGTGAAACTTTTCCATGAAAAATATTCATGAATGAATAAACAAAGAACAGATACATTTCTGAGAAATCGATTTGAAAAAATTTGTCAATAATTTTTGGTGGGTTTTCCTGAGAAAGAAAATATCATTTCAGAGGCAAAAGCAATTTTAAAACGCGTTCAACTGCAAGAAACAGACTCAAAAACCTCGTCTTTGAATGTGAAAGAAGGTTCTGATATTCTGTCTCGACGAATTAACAGAACTCTTTAAACTCGTTTTTTCTTACTGTATAAATAGAAAAATAATCTAAGATTTTTACAATCATCGAATCGGCATCAAATAATGCATACTGGTCCAGACCATGGTGGGCTCCATTGTTCACAATATGTGCTGGGCACCCGATGCCAACCAATTCTGAATTCATTTCATTTTTCAAACGAGCAAAAACATTTTAAATCCCTTACGAGCAGCTCCACCAAAATTAGTATTAGTATTATCTGCTGCCAAAACAGTAATTTTTTCTTTTGAATTGTACTTGGTAGAAATGTTTACAATTAATTCAGAGACGGTTTGAGACTTTCCACTTTTCGTGATCCAACAGTTTTACTTGAATACCATTTTGAGTGTGGTCGAAGTATTGAACTATGGGGAATATCTTGATATTCCCATGGTTACTGCTATCCGTGCTAATGCTAATATATAGAGCATTTTTTAAATCTTTCATCAGAATCTCGATAGCATGAGGTGCCAAAACGCCACTCACAATAGCTTCTGTTTGGGTACGAGCACAGGAAATTTTTCGAGCAATCTCAGAATCAGGAAAAATGTTTTGCAACAATGTTGCAGTACGATCCATCGATTTGCAACTATAGTGGTATTTTATATTGTGGAAAGCAAGTGTCGCCTCCGCAGTCCAAATTTTTAGCGCAAGCGGTGTTTCCTTTTGAATGAGAAACTCTGTAACTGGTTTAGAGGATCCTTTTTTTTTTGCGTGTTTCTGATGCTTGTCGGTTCTTATATGGTTCTCCAAATCACGTGCTCCTTTTTCATAAAAAAATACAACTGATTAGTAAATTTCGATAATTTCAACAAAGAATATAATTCAACTATCTATTTTCGATATTCAAGATACAAAATTATTTCCAATAAACAATGCTGTTAGATAACGATGTCAAATAATGCTGTTGAATATTGCTATTAAATACTGATGTTTAAGAATAAAATACAAACCAGAATTTCATATAGAAACAAAAGTAGTAGGTGGACAATTCGTACACAAAGCTTCATGCTTATTTCTGCCGTTTCGGAAACATTTATAATTCTTTTTAAGCTCATTACTAAATTTACATTTAAAAATTTTCTTTTGCCTTGACAGTAACGCCAGTTTTAGGCTGTTCAGATTTTTCAATAGTTTCTGGCTTCGACGGAGCCATTGAAATTTTTTTTAAATCGAGTTACGTTACGTTTTGATGATCTATTTATATTTTAAATCGACTAATTTACGTGAATGACAGCCTGTCATAATAAAAATGACACAAGCAGACACAAGATATATATAATTAGAGGCATCCCATGGATCTGCAATGCGTTGCGTCGTAGCTACATGAGAGGCCACCCTTATACATCTGGTATCTACACGTATCAAATGATTACTGACTCTATGACTTTGCTATGACTTACATCTTACACTATGAATCCTAGTAATTTCAGCGCCGCCTGATGGCCAAAACGCAAACTTATACTTCGCTAGTTTTATCTATCACTTTTCTCTCTCGAAAGAAAACGAAAGAGGGTTAATACTACTCGTCACTTTAAATGATGTAAAAAAATTTTTAACTTATTCATTATTTAAAATTATTTCCTGAAAAATACGGACATTTCGAAAAAAATACGGACGATACGGACAAGCCTCAAAAATACGGACATGTAACTGCAGTGATTGTTTACGCGACTTGCAGGATGTGACGTTTCAAGGTCACAGAATTTTCAAATCGGGATTCCGATACTTTTTCCTGAACATTTTTTTCTCTCGAAAATGAAGTATTCAAACAAAACTTTGAATGCAATAAGATTTTCAGAATTTTATGCAGTATTTAATAAATATATTATCTAAAATTCATGCAACGACGCCATTGCATGGTATAGAATTTATATTCATACTATATATATGTATAACCGAATGATGTTATATTACTTTTTTCGTATTTCACACATTTAAATCATTTTTTTTTACACGAAATTCGGTAGAATTTTAGAGAATTTTGAAGTCAATAACAGGTATTTTTAAAAAAGTGGCATTACATAAAAACTCTTCAAGGAAAACGAATTCGGCATTAATTTTTTATTTCAAACCCCCGATCCCCTTCCATGGCGCCCCAAAAACTATCCCATGCAAGTGCAATAAGGATTTTGCGGAATATAGGCCTCCTTATTAATACTTTTATTTTTCTGATTTTTGTTCATAAAATCCTCATGAATAAATAAATTACAAGAGTTTATGTATTTGTTAAAATCGTTTAAACAATTTTTGTTTGTTTTAACGTTTTTTTAAGTTGAATTTTGCGAATTAAGCGTATTTTATCAATTATATGACCTATTAATGAACTTGAAGAATGTATATTTTTGTTCCACGTGTTCTTTCAATAAATAAACAACTTATTTTTGTTTGAATCCTATTTTTACCGAAAAAATGCTAGAAAATCGTAGTTTCTTATTAGTTTTTAAACAAGTTTCTGAAATGTTGCCTAAATCTTATTTCTTCAAGTTACTTCTTAATGTTTAAGCAATTTTTATTTGCGCAAACAATTTATTATCTCATAATATCGCGAAATAATGATAATAATGGTTGACTATTTATTGTTGTTAAATCCAACTTTTGATCGGAAAAAGTTATAAAAACAAATTTTTGGCTATTTTGTAAGTTTTATTAACTTACCGCTAATTTTTTTAACAAATTTAATTTGTTTGAACAATTATCTTGTGTCGCAGATTAATGGTATTTTCCATACCAGTTAGATAGCACGATTATTTAGAAACGATTTTTTAATAAATAATGATAATTAAAAATAATTAAAATATTTGGAAATATTCCTTTACATTTGTTAATTAATCCATAGCATAAAAAAATAGAATTTGTTAAAAAATAGCACAAAATGTATTCTTCTATCTTTTTCCTGTTAAAAGTTGCATTTAAACATTTTTCAATAGTTTAAACAATAAATAGTCAACTACAAATACAAATTCACTCTTCATTGGCATAAATTAGGCCAAAGTATTTAGAAAATATAATTAATGCATAATATTATGAGATAATAAATTGCTTAAACAAATATAAATTGTTTAAACAATAATAAATAACTCGAAAAAGGAGAATATGGGCTGCACTTTACAAAGCGTTGAAAAAACAGCAAGAAAGTACGATTTTCTAGCTTTTTCCGCTAATTTGTGATTTAAATAGACCATACGATTCATAATATACCCTTAATTCGCGATATTCTATAGATCAAAAATTATTTAAGCAAGCAATAACTTTATGAATAATTAAATAATAATTAATAAAAACATTAAAATCTTGCCATTTATTTGGGGCATTCTGAAAGAAGGTAAGAGGGAGGGGGTCAGAATGAAAAATCAATGCATGTTTCACATTCGGGGATGTGATTTTAAGAGGTCTACGTAATTTGCACTTATTTTATTAAAAATTACGTCCGATCAGAAAAAATACGGATTTTATTATTTTGGGAACCTCACAAAATAAACCATTTCCTTAAACGAAAATCGAAGATTGCCTTTTGTCAGCCACCCTATACTTTATTGTATATATTTTCACCTTCTGGGCGAAATTGACTTAAATGTGCTTTTTCTCCACGTTATTCTTATGGGAAACTTTAGGGGGTTCCGAAAAATTCTAAACTTTTAGTTTTTTGGGCCACCCTACGTTCGGAATAATTGGGGGAAAAAAATAACAAAACTTGAACATTCAAGAAGAATTTATTTTGGGTAACATTGGTAACCTGTCCTTTAAAATCGTACTATGCACATAAGAGTGACGTGTCAATATTAATACCTTACAATTCACACGTAGACCGATGATTTTTATTGTACATATGTGTTGATGATCGTAATACCAAGGCGAAGATTGTCCCTCGACAATTCTACCTTATATTTTTTTTGGATTACTATAACTATATTGTTTTAGAATTTAGGGCTAAACCGCATCGTCTTTCGACGCATGCTGCATATAATGTGTAAACCAAACATCTCTTTTGTACATTTATTAAAATTATTCATTAGGGTGGTTCAAAATCACTTTTTGTGGGGCGATCCACGACTCGTCCTCGTACCTGTTTCAACACCACCACCACCCCACCACCAGCGTACTGCTAGGGCGATTGTCATTTCGACGACAGCTACCTGCAATCTCTGACCCCACTACTGCGCTCGTCGGCGATGAATTCCCCTTTCGCGCTTATGTCGGGAAGCGTGGACAGTATAAGTCTCGGATGCGCTAGAGTCGCGTACTCGCAGAACCAGTTAGAATTTTTAAGTTGCATTTTAATTTGTGCTTAAAAACAATTTTACGATTGTTTTTTATTATATTTTATAATGTCATGTAAGTTTCAACAGACTTTAAGCTCTAATGAACTTTAATTATTCCATATAGCAAAAGAGAAGCATTGCGTCGGCGAATATACCGTCCACACTTCCCGTCAGCAGCGCAGGAGGGGAATTTGCCACCGATGAGTGCTGTAGTGGGGGAAGAGGTTGCAGGTAGTTGTCGGCGAATTGATGACTGGCCTATTGCTACCCTTTTAGTCTTTTACTTACTCGGGAAAACCTGCATCTACGAAGTAATTCATTCCATAAATAAATAATTATCTTGCTTTGAAGAGACCACCTTATTTACGAACCATGAATAATTTTTTTGAACTCCTTAATCCAAAATCTACACAGAAACTCACAGTCTTTTAAAAAACTTGTAGTAGGCAGGCCATGTGATGGTGTAAGTTTTAACATTTTACGCAAAGAGTTTTTTCACAAAAAATTTTTAAATTGGACAAATTTACAGGCTTTTAGTGCCTTTCGTCACCACGGGTTCCACAATGGCCAGACCGTGTGTACGATTTCGTCCTAAAGCAGGCCGAGATACATAATAAATAAAAAAAAGTCACTTTTTGGGAGTTTTAAAATAACTTCCGTGTTTTTTTTCTTTATTCGGATCTTGAACCGAATAAGGGAAACGTTGTCCGCCAGCACCAAAAAAAATTTCCAATGCATTTTTGAACCACACTATTAGTCATCCATTCGATAAGCCTTTATATTAATAAGAAATATAAAAATGCGATCTATGAATGTGTATTAAGAATTAACAGCAAGATAATTAACTTAAAATCTATCTAACAATATGTACAATTCACTTAGTTATCCACAAAGTCCTGTACATTTTGCGACGACTTTAAAGAAAAATTATGGTTCATTGAAAAAGAATATTAGCTGAGTAGTTTTTGTTGTTTAAATAGTGAGGACTTTCCAGATAACTTCATATTTGATTATTATATTCCCTATTAATACTTGGGAGTCGGTAATCGCTGCAAGTCTTGTCATTTATATATTTCTTTCCCTGCTTTTTCTTCAGTTATATAATATATAGTATATAATATAATATATAGTGTAAAATCTAGTTTACATGTCAAATGAGGGTGCGTCAGTTCAAGTATTTTTTGTTAAACTTTGTACTGGGTACGTATGTAGAAAAGACGAAGGTATACTCATCTTTCAGTTATATTCTTATTTTGCAATTTTCTTCTTTTGATTAATTCAATCCGAGGGGTTAACCACTATTGAATTCAAGTATATACATAAACATGTTTCTGAATTCTTTTAGTTTTTCTTAAATTCATTAGATTATTTAAAAATCACTCTGAATTTCCATAAATTTGGTTGAATTCTTTGGAATTTATTTGAACTGAAAATAAAAAAGTCAGTAATTAATTTAATTACTCATTCTTCTTACTTTAATTCACTAGAAATGAATTAAACTTTTGTTCATTACATGGATTCCTTTCTATTAACTTGAATTCTTTAAAATTTTTGCGAATTATTTTAAAGTATTTTCAATTTGCTTCAATTCATCTGAATTAAATTAATTTTTTGTTAATACTTTGTACTCCATCATTAATTCTTTAAATTTATTTGAATTTGGTTGAATTCAATTCTTCTGATTCACTTGAATTTTTTAAATCCTAGGATTTTTTTGGATCCACTTGAATTCTGTGAAATTCCCTTGAACTCTTCGGAATTAATTTTAATTTAACTTCTTTTAACTCCTTAGATTAATTTAAAATCTTTTGAATTTTCGCGATTTCACTTTAATTTTTCTGATTTATTTAAATTTTCTGAACTCTTCTATTAAACTGAATTACATTGTTGTTAATTCATTGAATTCTTTTGAATTTTGTTTAATTTACAGCATTTCTTCTGATTCATTTAAATTTTTTAAATCCTAGGATTTTTTCAAATTCACTTAAAGTCGGTAGAATTCCCTTGAAATTTTCAGAAGTCATTTCAATTGATTTTTTTCAATTCTTTAGATTATTTAGAAATATTTCGTTTTATTTTTAATTCACTTTAATTTTTCGGATTATTTGAATTTTTGGTTCTCTTAACATTTTTGTTATCTACTTGGATTCTTTCGAATGCCTTGGATCTCATAAATTTTCTTCAATTCTACTGAATTGAATTGAATTTTCATTAATTCTCAGGATTTTTTATATTGTTCAATTTTGTTAACACTTCTGTATACACTTTCATTTTTAAAATTCTTTAATTGCTTGCTTAATTCTTTAGATACGGTTAAATTCAAGTGAATTCTTTTGATTTTTTATGAACCAATTTAAGTTTTTTGATTCTTTATGAACCTTATGAAAAAAGTATTGATAATTATTGGATCCCATACTTTTTTCTTAACTTCTTTTGAATTTAACTAAATTCAATTTTATTTTAATTCTTTGGAGTCCTCTGAAATCTTTTGAATTTGTTTGAATTTATTTTAATTTTTCTGATTCATTTTAATTTTTGAATTCTTATAATTTTTTATCCACTTGAATCTTTAGAATTCCCTTGAACTCATCTAAATTTATTTCATTTCTAATGAATTAAATGAAACTTTGGCTAAATTTTTTAATTCTGTTAAATTCACTTGAATTTCTTAGAATTTTTGTAAATTAATTTCAATTTTTTTCTGAACCCATACGAAAAAAGCATTCGTGAGTACTGGATCCAATACTTATTAATACTTCTATCTCATAAGAATTTATATTTAAATTATTTTGAATTCTACTGAGTTTAATTGATTTTTTAAATTCCTTGGAGTCTTTTAAAATATTTCTAATTTTCAAATTCACTTTGATTTTTCTCATCCATTTGAATTTTGTGATCTCTTCGAATTTTCTTTGATTCTTTGAAATCATTTCTATTCAGCGAATTTATTTCAATTTTGGTGGATTCTTTGGATTCAACTCTTTCATTTTTATTGATTCCCTTTCATTTACCGGATTTATTTGAATTTATTATCTCTTAGTATTTTTAATTCACTTGGATTCTTTAGGATTTCCTTTTATTTCAATTCATTCATTTTAATTCTACTGAATTGAATTACATTTTGGTTAATCTTTGGATTCTTTTGAGTTCACCTGAATTCTTTTGGATTTGTTGTATCAACTTCAATTTTTTAAATACTTCGGAATTCACTTAAATTCTTTTAAATTCTACTGCAGCCACCTGCATTTCTGTTAATTCTTTGGATTCTTTTGAATTTTTGTAAATGGTTTTCAATTTTTTTCTGAACTTTTGCGAATTCATTTAAATTTGTTTAAATTGTCTTCAATTCAACTGAATTAAATTGAATTACAAAATTTCTATTTCATCGAATTTACTGAAATTTCTTCGAATGCATTTACATTTTTTAAATTAATTTCGATTCAACTGAATTCAATTAATTGTTTAATAATGTATTATAAATTATTTTCAATTTGCTTGATTTATTTTTTTAATTTATTAAATTTTCTATTGAATCTTTTGATTCTTTTAAATTGTGTTGAATTTAATTTAATTCTTCTGATGAAATTAAACTTTTTCAATCCTGAGATTGTTTAAATCTACTTGAAGTCTGTAGAATCCCGTTAAACTCTTCTGAATTTATTTCGATTGATTTTGTATTCAATTCTTTGGAATTCTTTCGTATTTTTTTTAAATTAACTTGAATTTCTTTAGTTCTTTGAATTTATTGTCATTCTACAGAATTGAGTTCAATTTTGGCGAATTCTTTTGATTTTTTGGAATTCTTTCGTATTTTTTGGAATTCACTCAATTTTTTGGATTCATTTGTATTTTTGAACTCTTATGATTTTTTCTACCTATTTGAATTCTTTATAATTCCCTTGAACTTGCATGACTTCATTATAATTCCACTGAATTCAATTAAACTTTTGTGAATTGTTTGGATTCTTTCGAATTCACTTAAATTCTTTTGAATTTATTTGAATTTCACTAAATCCTACTAAATTTTTGATAATTCTTTGGATTCTTTTAAATTCACCTGAATTCTTCCGAATTTTTGTGAATCTACTTCAAGTTTTTGATATTTCTGAACCCCTGTGAAAAAAGTATTAGTAAGTATTGAATCCAATACTTACCAATACTTCTTTTTCACAAGGGAATTTACTTAAATGTTCTTAAATTGTACTGAGTTGTATTGATTTTTTAAATTCTTTGAAGTTTTTTAAATTCTTGCGAATTTACTTGCATTTTTTCAATCCCTTTTAATTCTACTGAATTCAATTGATTTCTTGTCAGTTCTTTGTATTATTTTAAAGTTTTTTTTTTATTTTTCTTAATATCATTTCCATTCTACTGCATTTAATTTAATTTTCGTTAATTCTTTGCATTGTTTTGAATGCATTATTTCTGAATCCAGGTATACCTCAAAATTGCTGGTGATTAACACCTCGATTCAATCTACCTGATTAATATTTGAAAAGATTAAAAATTGCCAAGTAAAAACAAACAAGTGGATATAATATCACGCTAAGGCATTTTTCTCCGATCGTCAGTAATTAATTTTTTGGATTGTACGTACGAATATGTACACACTCACTGCTCAGGAACATACACGACGTTTGGTTTTGAATTTATTTACAGTTTGCTGTGTCAATTTTAAGGAATTATTACATTTATTAACATTTCGAAAGAACAGAAAATTCCAGTTTATCTTTCAAAGTAGAATTTTCAAATATTTAGGTATTTACAGCTACATAGATTATACAAATGTCAACACTTTCCTACTTCAATTCCTTAATTGAACATTAGAGACATTATAACATATTATATAGGGTGTTAAGATTTCAAGCAGACTGACTGCAAGTTAATTTAAAGTAAACAATATAAACATTCTTTTTTTTTATTTTTCCGATTGTCTATACATTTATATCGTGGTCCGTAAAATTTTATTATGTACTTTGGAATTGAACTTCAATTACAAAGTGAAGCTAAAATCTTAAAAGAAAAGGAGAAAATGTTGCCTAAGCAGATTTTTAAAAACTCAAAATTTAATACCTATTCTGAATTTAATCACAATTACTAAAAAATAATCGAAGTAATATTTCCTGTTAAGTGAACGAAAATGTTTAATTGATACTTGTTATTCTAGATAACACATCTGAAATTTTACCATTGTTATTATATACGTAACACTTATTCAAAGTCGAATGAATATAAATATTTTATATTTATTAATTTAATTTTTGCCTTTGACCAGCAAAGGCAGGTTGCATACTTAATTTACTACGTATATTTGAAATTAATGCGACTCTCCAAGATTTATATCTTGCATAATTTAAATTATGGCACTAATACCTTACGTTTCTATCAAATTAGTTAAATCTAATATAAAATAAGTCAAGTATCCTACTTCTACGGAACTTATAATTTTTACTTGCAAACCTTTCTTTACAATGACTAATCTACAAAAAATTTCGAAGCCTTATCAATATCAGATTTCGCATTGCCACATATTTGGGTTCAGGCTTTTTATAATATCATGTCGTAAGTACGTGGGGAATAAGAAAACATTAATATTTTATCTATTGCACGAGAATCTTCAAATTATCACGTCCAATGACAAAACAATCACACGCAAATAAATATTAATTAGCGGACGTTCAAAACTATGTCACACCATTTTGAACACTTTTTCTGCCTCTCTTATTTCTCGTCAAAAATAATCACACAAATCTTGCCCCCCCCCCGCAGGAGGACGTCACATATATGAACGACCCCCATTTTAAGTCAATTTTTTAATTCTATTTCGTTTGATAAATGCCTAAAATAAAACACAAGTAGGGGAAAATAGGGGAATAATAGAGGAATAAATTCTTTAATTAAAATAAATATATAGGTACCATATTGAATTCAATATAAAACAATTTCAAGTCGAAATATATTGCATTTGCAACAAAATAGTTGAATTTTCAAATAAAAAAGATTATTTTCAACCAAAAAAAAACGAGTTTACAAAAAAAAGCGATGGATCTCTAATTAATAAAATGAATGCTGAGCAAAGTAGTTTAAATTTCAACCATGCAGTTAAATTTGCAATGCAGAAGATTTATTTTCTACAAAAAAAAAAGAATTTAGAACAAAGTACCTACATTTTCAACCAGGAATTAATTAATTTTTAAGCAAAAGAGATGAATTCTAAACAAAAAATGTAATAATATACTGATCTCTTAATTCAATTTGCATTTAAGCAAAAAACCAAAAAAGGGTAAGTTTATTGAAAATAAGGAAAAAAGAGGAATTCTTATTAAAAAAGAGGTAAGGAGAGGAATAGGAGAAAGCGCTTGAAGTATGTACTTACTAGGCAGTCTGATAAGTACTTGAAAATTCTAAGAGATGGCATTAGTATTCACTAATGTGAACCATTTTTGTCGAGCTTGATCCTTCAAAT
>JAUELO010000329.1:3788338-3799131 GCA_032357855.1 Amphibolips quercusostensackenii
GAAAATTCGTCTTCTCTGGTACAAAATTAATCTTCTTTTTAAACATTTAACTATTTGGTTAAAAATTTATGTATTATGTTGAGAATTCATCTTTTTTAGTAAAAAATTAATTTTTTTTTAGTTGTAAACTCGTCTTTTTTATATGCAAATTTATCTCTTCTGGGGGAAAATTTTTAAAGTAAAAGACCCTGATCACAGCCAAGGAGAATGAGAAGAAAGAGAGGTATAGAGACCTTATAATAAAGTTGCGACGGTTATGCCCGGAATATTCTGTTAAGCTAATTGTCCTTATCATCGGCGCTCTTAGATGTGACAAGCTTTCACTGGTTAATAGCCTGAAAAGCATTTCTGCGTGTCAACAAAATGCTAAGACACTTGCGGGGAAAATGCAGAAGGCGGTTGCCCTTGGGTCGCTCTGTGTCCTCTGTGTGCACGAGACTTTTTCTGAATCATCGTGTTGAGTCCGTCACAGACTGCAACCACCTATCTCACGGTCGTAAGACGTGGTTGCAGCTGAAATTTCACCGCGATTTCGCTGGGAGCGAATATATATATATATATAAGAGAAAATAAATGATATACAGCGACACTATTGTTAGATTCTACAGAGATAAAAATGTATTTTCTTGGATTGAATAAATCTATTATAATTTTGTGTGTGAAAAATAGAGAGTATCTTTATTTCTCCTCTCGAGACATTCTCGAAAAATAAATAAATAAATTAGAAAAGCTATAGAGAGCTTTCAAGTGTAATTTTCAACAAGAAGAGTTAATTCTGAATAAAAAATATAATAGTTGATATTAAAACTAAAAAATATTTAGATTTTAAATCGAAAAGGGTTGATTTCATCCAAACAGACGAATTTTTCATAAAGTAGTTGAATACTCAACCAAAAAAGATTTTAACTTTAAACCAAAGAGTTGTAATTTTAATAAAAAAAAAAGATTAAATACTACTAAAAAAAGGTAAATTGTGAAACCACAAATATGAAATGTCCACTTAATTGTTTTATTTTTCAACAGAAAAGATTTTTCAGTCAAGACAAAAAATGTTAAGGAAATTATAATTTGAAGTGAAAAATAATTTTTTAATAAAAAAATTTTAAATATCCATTAATTTTTGAAGTCTCTGCGTATTTTCTTTACCATTATATAAATATAATTTTCCTAAATTTTCCGAAAAAATTCAAAAAGATTTTGGAAGATTCCGGATATATCAAAAATAAATCTATACAATTTTAGAGCAAATTTGTTTATTTTACAAGAGTTTACACAATTTTAGGAAAAATCTGAGTAATTTTAAAGGATATTTAGAACTTTTTAATGTTTGAAATTAAAAAAAAATATTTTATAAATTTTCGTAAATCTCTTAAAGCCTTTTTTGTTTCATAACTTTTGATAAAAAATGTTATCTTATATAAAAAATTCAAAACATAAATTAAATAGGCATATTAAAAATAAGAGGTAATAAATCATATATATAATATAAAGCCCCTGATAAATGAAATATGGACACCGAGAATTTCTGTTTACATTCTTATCAGAGATGCATGAATTTACTGGAATTTCATTTATGGATAGGTATAATACACATTCATGAATATTGATTTCGACGTGAAGGAATTCCAGATTGATGATGGAATTTAAATTTAATTATCGTTTCTCTGCATATACTAGAATATTATTTTTCGTACAAATTTTACGTTGATTGTTAAAAACAGACAAAAGGAGAAACAAATAATTAAAGAATATTTTCTAAAAATATATATATATATATAAAATTAGTTTAAACAACCACCGCAGAGTCCCTCTGGGAGCAACCGGCTCTTAGTGGTACTGCGGTAAATCACACTTATAGCCACGTGTCACGACACGGAGCGACCCAAGGATGATAACTCTCTGCATTTATCTCGCAAGTACCTTGGTATGTTTTTGGCATGTTTTTTAATATAAATTTGAATATACCTCTGAATATATCAACTCTGAATAGAATATAAAGTTTTCTTTCGATTATAAAGTTTTATTACAAGCAGTATAACAAATCCTTCCACAAACACAAACAGAACAGATTCAGTGTAATAGAGAGATTCTATAGTGCGATTGAAATGCCTTTCAGGCTTTGAGGGACGAAACTCGCATGGGTGGTAATTCCACAGGTACATAGGAAATTGTTATATGGCAGACATGAAAGCTACACTCGGCTAATATAACCATTTTCCATAAATGCCATCACAGAATCATTCAAAAGACTTAATAATAGTCGGAACTATTATTGACAATATTTTTGCATTTTTTTGGTTTACTTTGAAATTTTAACGGAAATTCTAAAAATCGATAATAATAGGTTTTAGGCATGTTTAAAAAAGTGATATAAGAAAATATTTAAATATTTGGGTGGTCCGAAAATTCGACTTTCGATTTTTAGTGATTGGTCTCTTTCAATTTGTTCTTTAAACAAAAAAATTCCTTATATTGTTTTTCAAATATTTCATTATTAACCCGTGCCTCCGAGGTTTTAAAATAACCATGGGGGTTTCAATGGGAAAACCTCGGGTTTTGAGAAAATTGAAAAAAGAAGAACTTGTTATTAACTTTTTGTAATTTAAAGTTCAGTCACCACTTAAGAAATTCTCCGGGAATAATTTTTACCGATTAATTTTTTATTTTAACCTTTTTTCCAAACCTCTTTCATTTTGCCCTAAAAATGCACCAAAAAATGCAAAATAGCAGTTTTATCTAAAACTCATGCTGAAGACAGTATTTTGTTTGAAAATGAAAAAAAGCAAAAAGTTATAAAGCTTTTGTTCTATTTGATATAATACTGACTTTTTTTCATAAGAAACTAAGAAGGTTAGGGATTCCACTCCTGCTTGGAATTGAAAAATTTTGATTGAAAAATGTTAGTTTTCAATTGATAATTTCATTTTGTTGTACAATTTCAAAGATTTAAAACTGATCTCAATTTCATATATTATTAATTTAATATTATTTTATTTTACACTCATGTATTTCTAAAATTTAATGTTCCTAAACTTCAAATACTTAGGCATCCAATGTGAAGCTTTAATATTTTTATTTTAAAATATTTTTAAATTATTCAATTTGGAAATTTTTCACGTTAACATTGCTTATATATTAAAGCTTTCTATTAGAAATAAAATTGTGTCTATTAACCTGAAAGGAATTATAGTTTACATATACATTTGAAATGGTTTAATAACACTTATTTTTACAATCAATTTATAAAATTTATAATTACTATCTACTACTATGCTGTGAACAGAATGCATTATCTGCGAATACAAACAGTTTCATACAGCGAACACTTGTCAATTATACTCATTGCAATATTAATTACTACTGATAATAATAATTATTAGCAATAATTAATATTGCAATCAGTATAAGTGTGAGTACAATTGACAAGAGTCTTTTGATTGCAAATGTAAATAAACAAGGTTCTGAATCAACAAGTAAATAGAATTCAGTTTGCACTATTAATATTCTGGTATACGAACGACTATAGTTCATTTTATCCAACATGTTTACTCGATCAAATAGTGTACACATTGCTTCTACTGATCGGCTGACCAAACTGTCCCTCCTACTACTGCATCGCTCTCACGCACCAATGCGCACTGTATTTTTATAACTTGTTAGTTCATCTGATGAGACTTTCAATTAAATTATAGCCCCCTTCGATTTAAAGCAAAATATCTCACTTATTCGAACTTGAAATAATCTAGTCTATATGAATATATAACAATTAAGTATACTACAGTTATTAATAATATATAATTATACAACGTGTATGAACATAGTGAAGAAATGCCTTTACACGATTTCACTAAGTCGGTTTTACATATCAGAGAATTTGGCAGAAGTGCTTTATTTCAAAAGGTATTAAAATAACCTGGTATTAAAACAAGCTTCCCTTCTGCTACTTAGTAGTGGACGCAATTCACTGAACTGGGTAATTTGAAACAATGTTATTTCAATTATACTCGTATATGTATGAATCTATATTAGGGGCCGTGCCTAAATTACGTAAAGTTTCTTTTTCTGGCATTTTCAACCCAATTTGTTAGGTTTCGTAATTTTTAACAAATTATATAAATTTTTAAGTAAAAGTTAAATTTTTAAACTTAAAAAGATGAATTTTCAACCAAATATGGAATAGTTAAATTTTCATCGAACAAAATCAATTTTCAATCAAAAGAAACGTATTATCTACAAAACATTTGAATTTTTAACCCAAAAGTATCAATTTTCAACAAAAATATAATTGTTAACCAAATAGATGAATTTGCAACCAAACAGTTAAAGTTTTAATTCAAAAAATTACTTTTTAACCAAGAAATTGTTTTTAACAAAGAGGTTCAGTTTATTTTCAACCAAAGAGAATAAGAGTTTTCAATTAAAATTATGAATCTTTATCTAAAAAAATTAATTTTTAAGAAAGCAATTAAACTTTCAACCAAGGAGTTGAATATAACCAGAAAATATGAATTTTCAACAAAATACCTAAATCATCACTTAAAACAAAGTAAGTTTCTACCAAACAGTTGTATTTTTAACCAAAAAATTGATTTTCTACAAAAAGGCAAATTTTCAATAAAATACATAAATTTGTAAACAAATGGTTAAATTTGCAACCAAAAAGATAAATCTTAAACCACCAAAAATAATTGGATTTTCTCCTTGGGTTCTATTAATACACTTCGCATTTAAGTGGAAAATCGAAAAAAATGAGAAATACTGTAAAGCTTGCGATGAGTAAACAAGAATTTTGGTAATTTATAAGCAAAATAATAATAGTTTAAATAAACCTTGAAGTTCATTTTGAGTACTTTTTTAAAATTTTATAAAAACACATTACATAATTTGTGGATGACCATTGCATTTGCTTATTCATTTGTTATTATCTTGTAAATTTATGATTATTACAGTTAATACTAATACTGATATTATTCAGTACTACTCATATAATTAGGTAAATTACTAGTAATACTGTTACAATGATCAATAAAGTAGCACACATTTTTTGTACATATAATATATTAGGTACTAAAGTAAGCGCTAGGTTGAGCTGACACTTGACGTAATTTAGACACGGTCCCTTCTCAATTGTATCAATAATTTTAAAAGAAACATTTCACAAAATGTTGACAAAACAAAAATGTTGACATGTTGACAAAAAAAAAGCTACAGGCGACAAGAAAAAATATAATATTTTGGTATGTATTTAAAAAAATTAGTCTAAGTACGCCTACAAAAAAGGGTTTGCATTACAAGCGTTAGGTGAATAATTCGATTTCTCCCTAAATGAAATGGATTTTTCACAACACTATCATAAAAACGGCGTGTTTCATGTTATGGAATGAATGTAAAATGGCGGGTTTCGAACGATGTGAATGAAGACGCACGAAATGACTCTTCTTTGGAGTGCCGTGACGTCATAAACACGAAAAGGTCTCTTTTCATAAGCTTTCTTACACTTTACAGCAGTTGCAATAAAGATAGTTAGAACTTACTGCCTTTTTATGTTGTAAAAATGATCATGCATGTCACGTAGGAGGCGACGGTCTTTTCGTGACTCGTGCACTGTTTTTGGACTTATCACGAAAAAAACCGTCGCCTCTAACTTAAAACGCAATATAATATTTTTGCACAATGAGCGATTTTCTATAACGAAACTCCTTCAGATTCTAAACCATTTCAGTTTGTATCGTGTAATGAATTTCATTCGAGTTTCCGAACGATATATTTCCAATACATAAATGCTCTCGTTTCCCGATAATGGCTTATCACCCAGGACATTCGAGTGGCAGTATATAAAGTGGAGAGAATTTCCACTTGTACAACTTGGAACCACAATACGAATTGACTGTATTTTTATCTTAAGGATGCGCTACCTCATCAAGGCTTTGTCATATTGTCTTCTTTATGAAAAAAATTATTTTTAGTTACACCTTAGGGACCAAGCACATATTACGTGACACTCTAGCGGTGGAGGGGGAGGGGTCTGCTCTAACGTCACCAAGTGTCACATCGCAGGAAAGTACTACAGGAGAAATTTTTTATATAATTATAGGAGGATCTTTTCGAAGGTTCTTCAACACGTGTCACTTCTATGATTTAAAAATAAAATTTAAATATGCGTCGATACATTACAGACCAATATTATTGACAAAAAAATATTATTAGTTGCATTTTCAACCCAATAGTTTAATTTTCAAGTGTAAAAGACAAATTTTCTACAAAGCAGTGTAATTTTCCCCAAAAAAGTCAATTTACGATCAAAGAGATGAATTTTCAACTCAAGTGAATAATCTTTAACCAAAAAATAAATTAATTTTTTACAAAGTAGTTTAAATTTGAACTAAGTAGTTGATTTTAAAATAAATTGAATTCTAAACAAAACATATTATAGTTAATATTTCAACACCGAAATTTTAATATCAAACTATATGTGTGTAGTCGCTTATTCAAATTTTTAATACAAAAAACACGTTTGAAATATTGGGTTTTTCGAAAAAAACAACAACAATCTAACTACACATCAAACTGACTCGATTTAAAGAATTGGAATATGCTAAAAAAATCAAGCCGGTTTGATGTACAGTTAAATTCTTTTCTTTTTAGAAAAATATAATTTTCCATGCGTGTCTAAATCTGTATTAAAAATTCGAATAATTTTCGCTTTTTTGTTAAAAAGAAATATATGACAAAATCTTCAAAAAAAGTATGCTTAATTTGAAAAGTTCTACAAAAAATTCAGACGGGAATACAAAGTCGAATTTAATAGAAAACTTCAATTTCTTTAAAGTTTCCCATTTTTTGAATTTTTACCTACATAATAAAGAAATTATTTCAGATTCATGTAGGCCAAACGATTTTTGTATCCTCGAGCATATTTTTCGAAAAATTAAGTTTTTTAATTTTTCTCGGAGACGAGACAAAATTTTATAAAAGAGTCAGCTTTTTTAGAACTTTTTCAAACTTGTTTCTTAGCAAGTTGTTGAATATCTTGCTGTTTGTAAGCAAAATGGAAAAATTCAATTTTTTTATTTAAGTACCGATTGATCAAAGAACTTCAGTAAAAAAAGGTGGGATTTTCTAAGAAAACGACTTTTAATATTTAAAAAAACTTCCTTTAGTTGGTCAGTTTGTAATATTTTTGCTATTTTCTATCGTAATTTGGAAGAGAACCAATTATTCTCACTAAAATCAAACAAAAAAATTAAATATCTGAATTAGGTCAAAAGTTCCCACTGGGCACAAACGTTAAAGAATGTCATTAGAACGGCTCAAAAACGTCCTAAGTCAGTCCAAATAACTTTCCTAAAACACGCAATGTTCCAGAAACGTTTTAAGGACGTATTTGGAACATGAAACGTTTTCAGAACATTATTTGGTCTGACTAGGGACAGTTTTTGAAACGCTCAAATAGCGTCTTTTGACTTGCACGTCCAAGGAACGTTTTTAGGACGTTCCAATTACGTTCTTAATTTCGTGCCCACTAGGTCATAAGGGCTTGAAGGAAAAACTTGTATTTTTTTGGCAAACAACCCTTAAATTTCAAATACTTATTATTTCGTAGAAATGATATTTTCTTAAAATGGTAAAATACATGACGTATTATTTCCATTAAAACCCAACCTATTTAAGAGGCAAAAGAAGAAGTATGATTTGAAATGGATTCTCTAATACAAATATATGTCAAATGAAATTTATGTAGCAAAATTGATAAATTTTACCTTCTGCGAGTTTGTCATGTTTATTGAATGTTTACAAAAAAAAATTTTCAATTTCAAGTCCCTTAAAAATAATTACGATTATGAATACTTTAAATGTCAATTAGTCTAAAAAAAATTTCAGTCGCTAATAAATTTCAATTTCTTTTATGAACAGTATTTTGAATATTTTCTGTATTGACGTATTTTTGTGAAATCTCTTATTATAATTTTAAATAGTTAAATATAGGCGTTTCCAAGATAAAAGCTGCCAATTCTAATTAAAATTAAGAACATATTAATTTTATACTTAGTTCTATAATTGCTGAATTAAGTTAGAATTTGTCCAATTTTCCACGTTTACAGTTACAAAATTTCCAAATTTTAAAGGCAACATTTTCAGCTCTTTCATGTTAATTAATTATAAGTAGATGTTTAGCATTTAATTCGGACAAATAATTTTCGAAAGAACAAAAAAGAAAGTTGCCTCAGCCCGGATTTGAACCGGGAATACCACTATACATGAGTGGAACGTTTAACTAATGACGCCACCAAAACCTTAGCAGATCTGTTCTTGTTTTTCGAAACTACTTTTACAGGGGAATACTACACGTATTTCTTTACTGTACTAGATGTGCCCTTTCTGATCAACGTAAGTTTAATTTTAATAATTTTTAGAAGATGTTATTACCATTTTAATTCATGTGAAAGCTAAAATTTGTTAATTTTGATCAATTAAAATTTTATTTATATCGATCACTTCCGAGAAATTATTTTTTGGAGATAAAAAAAAAATTTCCACAGCCTGGATTTGAACCGGTGCATTTAACCAATTACGCCAGAACAGATCTGCTGAGTTCTTAGTGGCGTAATTGGTTTAACCCGCCTAATGCTCCACTCATGTATAGTGAAGTTTCCGGTTCAAAAGCGGGCTAAGCAGATTTTTTGCTGGTTCTTCAATACATTATTTAGCCAAAGCAATTGTTAAACATCGAATTCAAATTAACTATAATTAAAAAACTCGAACGTTAACATAAATTAAAATGGGAATAACATCTTTTGAAAATTATTTAGATTCAACTCTTTGATAAAATGAAATTCTGAAAAAGAAAAACACGGTTAACATCAAAAGTAAACACTTTAAATGTTTAAATCATTTCAAAATATTGTAAAACATATAAATTTAAATTGCTCGAAGCCGTGTTTGGTTTTCATTTTGACAGTTCCAAAAACTAAATAATTTTATTACCTGAAATACGATACTTGATTTAAATTCAAGTTTAAATTTGCATTCCTTATCTACTCTAGTTTTTCAGAATTAAAACAAAAGGCACTGCTTTTATGAGTACAAGAATAAAAACAGAACTTGTAAGTCTTTTATTCAATGTTCCTCGTCTTACAAATTATTCAGCCTCGAGTAAGACTCTTGTCCAAGTTAGAGAGCAACTCAGAAAATTTATAGTCCCTGGGGACAGAGATAACGGATTAAAACGATCCTAGCATTTTATGGCAAATTTTTTTAAGGCTTTGGAGAATAAAGTTGAATAAACTAATATTACATAACTGCGTTTTAATTTTTCGTATACTGCGCTTCCGTTTGAGTTTAAAGTGTCATTAGGAAAATTATTAGGATAACAAACAATATATTTTGGAAAAATATATGAAGCTTGAAAATGGTTATTTTAAGGGGATTGATTTGAATCTTGTTTTGAGGGGTCAGATTTTACGGCCAAGCGGTTGAATATTTCCTTCAAATAAAAAAAATTATTTCAGTTATTTACATATTTGCGTTTTACCTTCCATTTTAGAGAAAATCGTACTTTTTATTTCATTCAAAATAACAATAAATAATTGCTTTCCATATAAGATTCTTAAAAATTCTATTCGATGCGTTTTCATTAAAAATTATTTAGAAAATTCCTTAATTTGCGAACTGAATATATATTGAAGCAAGAA
Organism: Amphibolips quercusostensackenii; assembly: GCA_032357855.1. Classification (NCBI taxonomy): domain Eukaryota; kingdom Metazoa; phylum Arthropoda; class Insecta; order Hymenoptera; family Cynipidae; genus Amphibolips; species Amphibolips quercusostensackenii. The sequence goes on from JAUELO010000329.1 coordinate 3,798,031, forward strand.
TAAATACGTATAATTCATATAGGAAATTACAATTTCTTTCTCCATACTTTTTTCTCTGAATATAAATTACTATGAAAAATTGATTGATTCAAGTCTTTTGGGTGGGGGTGGGTCAACGATTACAAACAATATGTGAAAAATATGTTACTTTATTCAACATTGTAATTGTATTACTTGTACTTTACCCTATCATTTAGTAGTGTCTTGTAATATTAGTATTCGTATTAAATGTTATAATCCTAATTTCTCGAAATAATAAATAAACAATTAAATATGTTATCAACTCAAAACTTACACAATTAGGTAGAAAATTCAACTACTTTGTTTAAATTTCATTTTTTCGGTTGAGAATTAAATATTTTAGTTAAAAATTAAGCAGATAATTTTTATCATGAGATATAGATATAGACATATTTTTTGGTTGAAAATTCGTCTTTGTGATCTGAAAATTTATCTCTTATGATAGAAATGTAATAGTTTTTGGTTTAAATATGAAGTATGGATTAAATCAATTATCTTTTTATGGCTAAAATATCAACTATCACATTTTTTGTTCAGAATTCATCTTTTTTGGCTAAATATTCAACTGCTTAGTTGCAAGTTGAACTACTTTGTTAATTCATAAGAAACAAAGTTTTTAAAAAGCCCCGCCCCTAAACCTTCTCACGTTATTTTAGGCTGACGCCTAAATAAATACATAAACAAAATTTATTCGGCAAAAATTACGTGAGAATACTCTTTTATTTTGCTTAGAATATTTTATGTTATATTTTTCATTGTTTAGAAAGTAAATTATTATTATCCATTCATTTTTTTCTGTTTACTTTTTCCTTTTATTTGTTTTCTCGCTGCAGAAATTTTCGCATGCTGATCGTGGGTAATTTTAACATTCAGATGTGAAATGAGTGATATCTTCATACTTCTTTATTAATAATGTGTACCCTAAGGGTTTACATGACCTCCGTTTCTTACAAGACTATCTAAAAACTTTCTAATAACTTATCTTAACTATTTACAATTATTGACAACTATTTACATCAATTCTTATATCTAGATCCTTACTTCTATACTACATATAGGTCTAAAGAGCGAGCGAGCGAT
>JAUELO010000329.1:3820533-3838148 GCA_032357855.1 Amphibolips quercusostensackenii
CCCCCCCCCCCCCCCCCCCCCCCCCCCCCCCCCCCCCCCCCCCACAACAAGACAAAAAATGACTCCTAAAGAAGGAGATTTATGAAGTAGTGTTCCGGAATAGAGTACAATGTTAAGACTAATAATGATCAGAGGAAATGGAAGCCCAGGGCAAAGTCGCAAGCGTTTAGAAATAAAAATGATAATACAAGACGATATGTAGCGAATAGTTCGTAAGATAGTATAAGGCTTGTTTGTAAGAATATTTGTGATGGTTATGTCAAGACTCTCAAACCCGTAAAAGGGAGAGAGTATAAACAAATAAAGAAAAAATATTAAATTTTTTGTGAAAAATGTATCTTTTTTATAGAAAATTAATCTTTTTGGTCGAAAATTCACCATTTTGGTTCAAAATTTAACTATTTAGTTAATAATTTATTTCTTCTGGTTGAAAATTCATTTTCTTGCTGAAAATATAACTTCCATTTTTGTCTAAAAATTCATTTCTGTGCTTGAATATTCATTTTTTTTAAATTAATTATCCTAAGTGAAAATTCAACTATTTTATTTTTGATTGAAAATATACATATATATTTTTTAAATACTTGTGTTTCGTTTAAAATTTGTCTTTTTTGGTAGGAAAGTCAATTTTTGGGTTGAAAATTCAACTATTTTGTTAAAAATTCGTTTTTTTTAGTTTAAATTTAGTTTTTCAACTGAAAATGTGACTATTACATTTTTTTTGTAAATTCCTCTTTTTTAGTTGAGGATTCAATTTTGTTGTTGATGAAAATTTGTCTTCTTAATCTGAATTCAACTGTTTTTAGTGTACAATTAAAATCTTTTTTAGTTGAGATATCAACCATCACATTTTCCGTTAAGAATTCATCTTTTTGGTTGAAAATGAAACTAATTAGTTGAAAGTGGAACTACTTCGTTAAAAATTCATTTGTTTGATTGATGATTCATCATTTTAGTTAAAAAAATTTTTTTTTGTTCAGAATTAAACTATTTTGATGAAAATTATGATTTTTTTGAGAATGAATTTTTAAAACTGAAAATTAAAATATTCCATGCTCGGCTGGAAATTTATCTGTTTGGTTGAAAATTTAACTATTTCATTTGAAATTCAACTACTTGGTTGAAAATTAATTTTTTGGTTGAAGGATATCATTTTGGTTAAAAATTTATTTCATTAACTGAAAATTAAAATATTCCATTTTTCTTTTTAGTTGAAAATTCAACTACTTCGTAAACATTTATTTCATCTGGTTGAAAATTAATTTTTTTTTCGGTAAAAATTTAACTGTTTTATTTTTTATTAAAATTTCATTTGTTTTGTTGAAAAATCCACTATTTTCTTGAAAATCCTTTTTTAGTTGAACATTAATTTTTCAAACTGAGAATGTAACTATTCAATTTTTTTCTTGGAAGTTTATCTGTTTTTAATTAAAAATTGAAATTTTTTTGTAGAAACATCAACTATTACTCTTTTTGTTAAGAATACAATTTTTTATCGTAGATTTATCATTTTGGTTGAAAATTTTCTTTTTCATGGTTAAAAATTAATAGTTTTAACTGAAGATTGAAGCATTCCATTTCTGCTTAAATATTTATCCTAAAGAATTAAAAAACTCAACTATTGGGGTAAAAATTATTGTACTTTATTTATGTCTTACGTAATTTGTAGACGACTCATTTTAAAATTCTGTGTGACTGTTGTCATTAAAAGTGTTTAAAATGAATTAGGAAGTAAACAATTTTTTCATTAACATTATTGATCTTTTAGATGTAAAGTTGTTTTTACACGCGAAAAAAAATTTAGAACCGTCAGGGAAAGTGGAAAAATGCTCTGGGTAAAGTTAAGGAAAGTCAGGAAATTTCGAAATTGGGATTTCTAAGCAACGTTGGTTTACGTGATAAGGGCTTTTTCACAAATTTAGTGGACTATTTTTATCACTCAATCCCTAGGCTCTTGCACATAAAGTTTTTTCTCAGAAAAATAAACTCATAAATTTAAAAAAAGTGTAACCAAAATGAGCATTTGTCAGTCAATTATTTTTTACTTTCAAATATTGAAATTATTTATAATTGCATCGGTTCCGAGAGACAATAATGATTAAAATTCAGCTGGAATACGTTGACATATCTATATATTTTCGGTGCTTTAAATACACCCAAGGTCAAAAAACTCAAATAACCGATTCTACGCTTTCACTTGCTTTAGAATTGCGCGAAGAGCAGTTTGGATACGAAATGAGGACAAGGCCATGAGTGACAATGTACTGGATTTCCTTGGTGAAAATTTTGCAAAGCAATCACCCCAAAAATGTGCATAATATTTTGCAAAATTTTCACGTGAGGATCATGGTGCTGTGAGTATTGAAATATTTGTAGTTATTATGCCTTGACTTAAAAAGAACATTTTCATTTTACAGAAGCGTACAAGTAATCAAACTTTTAAACTAAAATTTTCAGTATATTGCTCAAAAATATTATGAATAACATTTATTTAAAAATAGGTAATAAATAAATATTACTGGTTATAACACTTGAAGTTTGAAAGTTTAAAAAAAGAAAGAAATACATTATTATCAGAATGGTCAAAAAAGAGGCTTGGTCTTTTTTCTAAAAAAGCACCAATTTCAAAAAAATATTCAGGGTTCCCCAAGCTTGTTTCTGAGAATGAAATGGTACTTATTTTTCAAATATACGTGTTGATGAATTATTTTACATTCGAATCCATACAATGCATTCTATTTAGTGAAATAAATTGTTTAAATTTTTTGGCATAATAGAAAAATATTTACTTAGTGCCCTCCAAATTCATTATCAAGCACTTAGAACTATTATTTTTAAGATGTAGCAGATATTTGGGGGATTTGTTTCATCAAAAAGTATCTGGTATACCAAAATTTAGGTACTAATAGACCTTTTTCAAGGTCGTTAGTCGTACCGAAAAAATCTGCCTATTCGTATCAGAATTTTACAAGGCCTTACATTAAGTAAAATAAGAATTTTATTCAGGGAACGTTCAGGATGATTATCGATGTGTTCCAGTTGTACATTTCTGGTAGTGTTATATTCCAAATTTAAAAAAAGTTTCCATCATATAAGTAATGTAAACTTTTATATCTTTTTAAGTTATAAAAAGCATCCTGAAAACAAAGTGAATAATTTTGTTAAGAAATTTAAAAACAGCATTGTTAATTAATTGAAGGTAATGAAAGTTCTTTAATTGGACAATCGATGCGTCTCGAAGACGCGAACAAATATATCACATACATTGCTGTTGTATTCTCAATATTAAGCAAGTTTTCCTCATATCATCAAGATAAACAATATAAAATTTAATTTACATATCGGTATTACAAGATGACAAGAGGTCATATTGACCTCTTCTATAGAAGGTCCGTCAATAGGACATTTGGCGAGTCTTGAAGACGCAAAAAAAAAACATGTCAGATACAGTACTATAGTATTTCTAATATGAAAAAAATTCTCCTCATAGAAACAAAATACACCAATTTTTTTTAAACTTCATAAATCGGTACTTGTAGGTCATAAAGGGTTCAACAATAAGTCAATCGATACGTTTTGAAGATGCGAACAAATAGACTTGTTATCGTACTGTTGTGTTTTGAATCTCAAAAAAGTTTTTCTTGCATAAACAAAATGAATAATTTTTTTGAAACTACATAAATCGGTACTAGAAGGGTTTTTCTCATATAAACAAGGTCATTTTTTTTTGAAATCTCTGAGTTAAAAAAAAACGACTTTTAAATAGCCGATCTAGCTCAAAATCCTATCAGACCTAAATAACAGAGCTACAATTCATCCAAATTTCTTGATCATATTTCCGAACTCTCGGGCTCGAATTATATCAAAATACGTCAAAAAAGTAGATTGAAAAATATAGGTAATTAAAAACCTCCCTCTATGAGGAAGCAGCAAAGAGGAAACTTGCAAATGAAATACATGACCCTCTCCCCCTCCCTAGAAGTGAGGATTCGTAAGATTTTTCAAACCATCTTCCCTCGAAAAAGTCTTACGTAATTAATAGACGCTCCCTCGCAAAAAATGGACTTAGGGGACACTAGATTTTTTTCTTTAATTCTGCCAAATGTTCAGTGACACATAGAGTTAGTCCTCTGTCATTGAATCAGCTAATTAATTCACTCATTTGTCAAATTAAATAATCTGCAGATAGTACATCAATGTGAATCAGCTTCTACTCATTTGACAGTCGTAAAAGATCCATTATGTTTTTCCTAAATGTCATGTTACAATTAACTCTTTTGATCCATCTCGGTCCAACTTTATTTTGTGAGTTTAATAATTTTTAAGCTATCTATTTCAAAGTGTAATAATTGTAGATTGTTATTTAAATAACTTCTTGGAATGGAAATATAACTCATGTGACAATTTACAATTGATAAACTTCTCCTGCCCTAAATAGATGCATTTAATTTAAATTTTGTAGCAAACTTAAACAGTGTAAGTAATAAGGTGCCTCATGAAAATCTTTTTTTACTTTCTAAAACCTTGACTCGGAACTTTCTTTCCTTCATCGAGCAGATAATCTTCTATTTTCACGAAATTGAAAAAAAAAATTTTGGTAAATAAATATATATATATATATTTTTAGAGGTTGTTATGAAGGTTTTTATATAAAAAATTGGACTCTTTTTTAAATTTTTATTTCTACAATTTTAACTATCCCATCTTGTATAGTACAGGAATTTCTTTATCAAGCGGCTAAGCGACCCTTTAATTTTAACGCTTACTTTACTGATAACAATTTGTAATAATTTTGTGATGAAATTAAAATCTTAATAAATTTCTATAGAAAAAAAGTTTGTAGTAACTTATTGTTTACATTTAATTTAAAAAACGTACATTTTTGACCTAATAACTAACATATAACGAAGTTTTTACAGTATTTAGCTTTCATGACAAAATTTCAAATGATTTTTTGTTTGAGAAATTAATATTAAAAGAAATTTGCTAAGATTTTAAAACCTTCCAAATCATTTCCTTAAATTAAAAAAAAACTGTAGAGGATTTTAAAGCAAACTTTTTAATTTTGAAAGATTACAAAATGTTAGAATAAATTTGTGTAAGTTTAATAGATATTTCGATGTTTTTGAAAGATTCAAAAACAATTTTTCACTTCATAATGCTTGAAAAAAGTTTTAACTAATTTTTGAAGATTTCGAACAAAACATTCAGAAGGTTTTTAAGAATTTTGAGAGATGTTTAAATAATACAAAATTTTTGATAAGATTTCAGCAAAAATTGTAAATGATTTTTTATTATGAAAAAATAATTTTAGAAGATTTATAAACATTTTAGAAGATTTCCAAAATAGTAGAAAAGAGACCCTGGAAGATTTGAAGATCATTTTTTTAATTTTAAAAGATTTTTTTGAAGTTTTAAGAAAATTGCGAATAATTTTAGGAGATTTTTAAAAGTTCTAAAAAAATCCTTATCACTAACTTGAAATTATAAAATATTTCAAAAAATGTAAATCAATATGCAGATTTTCGCATATTTTTAAATACAATTTTAAAGCTTTTTTAGATTTTTAAAGGTTTCAAGATAAGAAACAAATGTTTTTAAGATTCCTGGAAAATTTTTAAACGATATTTTATGTTGGAAAATAAATGTATAGAGATTGTTTGAAAAAATGTTGTAATATTTCAAAAGATTTCCAAAATCCTAAACAAGAAGCTGAAAGGTTTTAAGGCAATTTTTTTAATAAAATTTTTTTTCTTTAATCGTAGGAATATTTAAATTCAGTTTAAAAGATATTTAAGAATTTTTAGAATTTTTCCTCACATTTGGTAAAATCCTGTGAAATAAAAAATTTTGTAGATACTTTTTTGACATATCTGAAATCTTCATCATTCTTTATGAATTTTCTCAAGAATCCTAGGAAAATTATTTTTTAATAAATTTAGAAACAAATAAACTTAAAAAAGAAATAGTCATTAAAAATTTTATTTTGTAATAAAAATTAGTTTTACCCTATAATTTTGTAAAAATTTGTTTATTTTCTTGACTGGAAAATCTTTTTTGGATAAAAATTTAACTATTTTGTTGAAAATTCGAATTTTTAAATTCAACTATTTTTACGACCAATTAAAATATTTTGTTAAAATTTTTTCAATTAAACGAGTTGAAAGTTGAACTCATTAATTAAAATTCGAACTTTTTTCTTCAAGATTTATTTCTTTTTGCTTGTTAAAGATTAATAATTTTAGTTAAAAATTGATCACTTTGGTTTAAAATTAAACCGTTTTGTTAAAAAATTGTTTTTTTTTCAATCGGTTTAACTAAAAATTCAACTATTTGATTGAAAAATAAACTGGTTGAAAATTAACTTTGTTGAGAATTCCTCTCTGATAGCTGAAATTTCATCTTTTAGGTTGATAGTACATTTATTTGGCTAAGAATTTAACTGTTTTATAGAAAGCTCCTCTTTTTGTATTGAAAACTTAACATTTTAGATAAATTTTTTTTGCTAATTGACTAAAAAATCTTTCCTAATTGAAAATGCAGCTCTTGTTAAAAATTCACCTTATTGATTTACTGATTTATCTCTTTTAGTAGAAATTTAATCTTTTTTGGTTAATGAAACTGCTTGGTTGAAAATGAATTGTTTTCGGTTGAAGATTCAACTATTTTGTTGAAAATTCGTCTTTTTGTGCAATTTAACGGTTTTTTATTTTAAATGAAAATATTCTCTTGGTTGAAAGTTGAACTACTTTGTTGATTTATAAGAAACAGTAGGATTTTGCCAAACTCTTTCTCCATCAAAATTGTGTCTTACGATGTTTTTGGATGACCCCTAAATAAATTGACGAAAAAATGTAGTCGGTAAAAATTACGTAAGATAGGGCGGGGAGGGGGTGTAAAAACTTTTGGAATCTTAAAAAAGGGGTACGCAATTCAAAATTTCAGAATGAAACTGTATGTAATTTATGCACGGCCTCTAATAAGTAATTTTTATTCTTTTCAAAATTGAGACAAGACTTTGCGCCTATGTTGATCAAAAAGGAGGTCAGTTTTAATTATTTATTTCGAAGTTTCCGGCGAGACTTTTAACAAGATTTACCTTGATTAGGAGTATAAACGGGAACGTTGAGAAAATTGCATCTCGCGACGACGCGACGTCATATTACGGCAGGAAGTACGCGAAGTCCAACACGTGACCTTATTACGCATCGCCACATTCACGAGGTCATATCTACGTTGGAGATATTTTATTTCCGGCTGGAGTTATTTCGTGGAGTAATTGTGCAGATTTGCTGCACTTGAACAAGGGGAAGAATTGCGGTGATTGGCTCCAGGCACGATTCTGCATTGACGGAAATAATGATCACAATTGTACAGGGAAATGTGAAAATGCATTGTACAACCAAAAGGTCGTGCATTATGAGCAAGCGAAATAATTGCACTGTTCCAACTCGTAATATTTTCTTTTGATTTAAGTCAAAACTCTGCGCGAAAATCAAAATTCATGGTGGCGAAACGCCGCCATTATTGCAGCAATAAAAAAAATAAAGACATACTTTTGTTTTTAAATCAAGCTTACACAACCAACCGAATATTATCTTGTACTAAAGGTATGATTTATAAGTTTTTTACGTCTGAAATTGAGGTTAGGTTGACGCGGCCATAATAGTACACAGGCGACTGCAAATGCGCATGCTTGCAGTACGATTATGAGCCCGCAAAACGTCTAGGAATATTTTGGACTCATTATCGCACTGCGCGCATGCGCTTTCGCTCTCATTCCCACTGTTGTATAAATAGCTACTTTCAGAACTGAAAAGACGCTGATAAAACCCGTAAATCATGTCTGCGTTACATAAACATTTTTATTGTACTCGGTCGAGGGTACAATTTAAACCGTTCCATTCAACAATAGATTAGAAATTAAATTTTTTAGTTACAAGTATTGCTCCTTAGCATGATAGAACACTCAATTCTCGATAATTATAATTTATCATCAATATAATTACAATTAGAATCAGTTTATTAAGTAAATAACAATTGAAAATATTATTATTTTACAAAAAACATAAAAGCCTACATTTTCAACATTTTTCTCTCTGATATTTTGTGAGATTGTCAAAGTGATATCTTTTCCGAGTGACTCCTTAATACAACTAAAATTTCTAGGCTTTTCAATAATTACAAACTTACACTATTTTTTGGTTTACTATTCACAAAAAGTTAACTTTAAAAACATTACGAAAAAAAAATGAACAAAAACACACAACCTTTAATTAGAAATATCTGCAATACAGTCGCAGAGCTGCCAATTACGACAACGAAATTTTTGGCGATTTTCCGATGATCTACTGTTGGTTACGTACTGTTGGGAAATGTAATCTTAAATAAAAAGTCCTCAAATATTTATAAATAATAAAGAAGGAACGCATTGTATTAATAAATATTGCTCATTAAACTTCAAACTTTAATTATAATTTAGAAACATTCCATAAAGATGTTTCATTTCGGTTAAGAGTATAAATAATGAAAAGGAACATTTTTTTATGTTAAAAATTAATTTTTTGCTGTCAGACATTAATTAGTTATAATATTTCAGTGAAACTCCGTCAGAAAATATAGTACTATTTTTGCTACAATGGTACACTAAAAAATAAGTAACATTTTTTACCAGCTTTCCAGTTAATTAGGATTACCTACTCTAAATCATTATCTACTGTAGGATGTTTTGCCCCACTATCAAAAAAGTAGAAGATTCTAATTTAGGGCCGTTGAAAAACAAATGGAAGTTATTGATTTTATTTTACAAGTGAAGCATCTAAATGCATACTTCACACTATTTCCCCTATTTCCCTTTTTACCCTTTTCTTAAATGTATTTTCTTTTTTCCTCTATTCTAAAGAAACCTACCACTTTTCTCTTTTTTTTCGCTTTAATGCGAACAGAATTAATAGAACCAATAAAAAAAATACAACTATTTTTAGTTCAAAGACCATTCTTTTTAATTTACAAGTTTTTTGGTTCAGAATTCATCTCCTTTAGTTAAAAATCCTACCGTTTGGTTGAAGATTGAATTGAATGTTTTATTAATATAATTAATTATTAACTTATTAACCTATTTTTATTAAAATTAATATTGAACATTCAATTTAATTTTTAGTAACTTTAATAAGATTTAGTTTTAATTAGGTAAGTAAACTACTTTTTATTGATATATTATAAGTAATCTTGTCAGTCCTAATAATCGTGTAACTTGGTTATAATTTGTACATATTGTTAAAAAATATGTTAAAAATAATATTTAATATCTAGTTTTAATTAGGTAAATAAACTACTTTTTATTGATATATCATTAGTAATCTTGACAGTGCTAATAATCGTGTAACTTGGTTATAATTTGTACATATTGTTAAAAAATATGTTAAAAATAATATTTAATTAAAAAAATAAATTATATTCAGCCTTATAGAGTATTAATTAACTAACCCTAAACCTAACTAACTTAATTAACCCTAACTATTTTACTTTTGTTTGAAAATTAATCGTTTTCAGTTGAAAATTCTACTAATAAATGATAATAATTAAAACTTCAACAATTTATTTAAAAATTTGATTTTTTCTCTTTGCAAATCCGTTTTTTGGTAGAAAATTAATCTTCTTGAATGGAAATTTATCTGCATGTTTGAAAAATGAACTATCTTGTTAAAAATTCACTTTATTAGTTGAAGATCCCTCTTCTTAATTGGAACTTTAACTGTCTTGTAAAAAATTTGTATTTTTTGGTTGAAAATCAAGTTTCACAATATAAAATTTAACTATTTCATTTTTAATTGAATGTTAATCGTTTTTAGTTTGAAATTCAAACTATTTGGTTGAAAATTAAGTTTTCGGAAGAAAATTCAGATTTTTGCGTTACAAATTAAAATATTTTGCAGAAAATTTCGACTTTTCGGCTTCAAAATTCAACTTTTTTGTTGAGAAATCGTCTTTTTCAGTAGAAAATTTCTATTATGTTCGTTAAAAATTCAACTGTTTTCAAGAAAATCCCCCTCTTCGATTTAGGAATTCAACGGTTTGGTTGAAATTTTGTCTTCCTCTTGATTGGAGAATCTTTCCAGGTAAAAAATTGGTCTTTTTTGTTTACAGAATTCATCTTTTTGGTGAAAACTTAATATTTTTTTGGTTAAAAATACACCTGTTCAGTTAATAATAAATCTGTTTTGGTTTAGCATTGTATTTTTTGGTTGAATTCAGTCGAATTATTATTAACTATTTATTAGTTAATAATAATAAGTATTATTATTAAACTTCAAGTTTTTTAAATTTCACTTTTCATTAAGAATTCTTTTTTTTAACTGTTTGGTTGATCATTAGTCTTTCTGGCTAGAACATTATTCCTTTTGGTTAAAAATTCAACTGTTTTCTAAACAATTCGTTTTTTGGGCTGAAAAATTCAATTAATTTGTCGGAAATACAACTGTTATTGGTTTTATCTAATCATTTTTGTTTGAAAATTCGAACGTTTGCTTTAATATTTATCTTTGTAGGTTGAAAATTCAACTACTTGGTTAAAAATCAAACTAGTTATTGAAATTTCGTCTCTTTTGCTTGAACGTTCAACTATCAAGTTGTGAATGTAACTGTTTGGTTGATGATTAATTTTGCTGCTCAAAATTCAACTATTTGTTTGAAAAATCTTCTCTCTTAGTTGAACATTCATCTTTTCGGTTTTAAAAGTCAACTATTTTCTAAAGCATTCGATTTTGTATTTTGAAAACCCAAATCTCTTGTTGAATTCAATATAGTACCTATACATTAATTTTATTTAAAAGAATTTATCCCTCTATTATTAGTATTTTTTGAACGGCCTCATACCCATAAAATAAAAAAAATCTGTCATGAAGGCATAACGCATGATCTTTTTTGATTCTTCAAAAATATCAATTTATTTTTTTTATAAAACAAAATAAATTATTAAAAAATAATTACATTTAATTAATTAATTATTAATTTTAATTTTAAATCATTAATTGTTATATTTATTATATCATAATTATTAATAATTTTAAAAAGGCTGTGTCTAGTCGTCCCGAAAAATTCGGGGACTTGAAAAAGGGTATAGGCTAGTCGTCCCGAATTTTCAGGACGACTAGCCAAGCGAATGAAAAATATTGCACTGTCATCCCGAATTTCGGGACGGCGAGACACTTTGTTTAAAAAAATTGAATTTGAATAATTAATTTTTAATTAATAATTTTTAATTAATTATTTAATTAAATTTCTTTACTACATTTTTATTTTGAAAACACTTTTATATATAAATTTTATGCTATTCGTACTTTGCTTGTTTTTTTTTTATTTCACAACCTTGATTACTTTTAACATAAATAAATACTTATTAAAATTCATCCAGATACTTGGCAGAGTTTTTTTTTACACGTGGTGTCTGTTCTTTTTTTTCTCTACTGATAAGTGACAACAAAATGCTAAAATAGAATACAGGTATTCGGGACGGATTTTTTAAAATTATATAATTACTTTTCAAGAAAATTATCCTTTTAAAAGAAAATCATAATATCTTCTCATGTTTCTTTATTGAAAAAAAAGAATGATATATGAACGTTTTTGCTTTTTCATATGAAAACAAACTGTACGACTTCCTTTTGAATTTCATTTCCTGCACTACACTGGGTTCTTATTTTCCTTTCTTTTATCGGAAAATATTGGTTTTAAAAAGAAATCGTTTAAAAAGAAATTTAATATTTCGCAATAGTACTGTATCTTTTACCAGTAATTTTTTCAATTATCAAAAAGCCTTTTTTAAGATATAAAATGGATTTTAGGAAAAAATGTCGTGGGTTTCTATATAAATTATCTTGAAAAATATTGGTTTTAATTGCAAGAAAATATTGAAATCAAAATTTTCTTAAGCACCTTAATTCAATTTTTTTATTATTTAAAAAGTTTTCTTTAAGATAACAACAAAAATAATTAATTTTTTAAACTGTTATCTGTAACGAACATCGACTAAAAAAAGAATCTAATTTCTTCATCAAATAATCTTTTTACATAGAATAAATTAATATTTGGATGTTTTTTTTTAGTACTACTAAAACTTGTTGCTTTTCGCATCAAAATCACCCCTGATTTTTAGTTTGTTGTAAATAAAATGTTTATGTTTATTAAATATTCGTTGTTTATGTTTTTTTACTTCGGACTTTAATGCGAAATACAACGCTCACTGCCTTGGCAGAATTTATAGAAAGTATTCAGAGGCCCCCAAGCCGTTTTTTCATGCCTATTTTTTTATATAATTACTTTTAAAGGATTTTTTCACTTCGTAAAAAATGCGATGTACGTTTTTTACGCAAATGTTGTCTCAGATTTTTGGCAATTTTTTTTTTTAATTCTGCAAAAATCACGAATTCGCTTGATATAAAAAGGAATACTTTGTAGGAATGCTACTTAGAAAAAAAGTCTTTTTGGGCGACACTGGTAAAACATTTTCCTTTTCAAAATTCTGCAAAAAGATTTTTGCAAAAGAATTATTTTTAAAGAAAACGATAGCATTAAATTTCACGTTTTTCTACTAAAAATTCATCAAATCAAAACAGTAAAAAAGAAATGTTCATAGAATTGGCGAAAGCAATCATGCTCGCCTATTGTTTTTAACGAGTTCAGTTTTTTTAAAGAACCGAAACTTTTTATATTATATTTAAAATCTATTGTTCTCAAAAATACTGCAATATATTTGAACAGTGCTAGTAAATTGGATTTGGATGTGTTTAAAAATTATATCTCTAAATTTTCTTTAAAAAGTCGTGTTTTTGACATTTTTTGATATATTGGATATTTATTGATATTTTTATAAAATATACACTAATTTAAAGAACGATTTTTTCTCATCTTAATACCTTTTTAGGTTCATTGAAACGAATAAATAGTAGTGTCGTTTTAAAATTTTCATTACAATAAGCAGGTATTTTTTTATGTGAAAACTGACCATCGCGGATTTCTTTGAATCTCCACGTCTCAAAACCCCCTGAATCCGAAAAAAAAACAGATTTTACGATTATGTCTGTCGCTGTCGTCGTCGTTTGTATGTCGGATAACTGTTGAAAGACTAATCGGATTAAATTGTGCTTTGGCACAAGTTTTTAGGGGCCAAAAAGAAAGGTCGAGTTCGTTAGCCAGCTATTTTGGATGAAAATTCAAAAAGTTAGAGCAATTTCGAAATTTTTCAGACCATTCTTTTAAGATTTGAAAATCTTATGTGCGGGTATTTGTAGTACTTCGAAAGTTGAACAATTTACCCTTACGACTTTTTTTCGGAAAAAGAAAAGTATTAGAGTAATCACTTTTTAATAGGGCTAGTAGTTTTTGTTTTATTCGTAAAAGACAACACTAAAAATAAAAAAATTAAATTTTTGGAAAAATGACGCAAATTACGAAAAAAATTAATAGACAAAAGTTATGCATCCGAAAAAGATCTATAAATTTGTTACTAATCATTTTTTGATAGAACGAGTAGTTTTTGTTTTAATCGTAAAAAAAATTAAAAATTAAAAACCTACCCGCCGCGCGGATACATTTTCATCGCGCGCTGCGCGCGTGGCTCGCGTATTTGAGCGCACCCGTGACGCGCGACTGTTGGTTCTCGCACTTCGCGCTCGATATTGTATTTACCTCGTGCTACGCTTCGGTATTTGTACCTCCTCCACATTTATGCACAGACCTTTTAAAATTAAAGGTCAAAGCACGACAACTGTTATTTGGCGATTGTGAATTCTCTTTTGCTAAAGCTCATTCGGCTTTAACGAACACTCGATTTTGTCCAAAGTGCGAACTTTTCTACATTATGTTCAGCACTATTATATCAAACGTATATTCCATTCATTTCTATACCTCGGCTTGGGATTGCTTATTCAGAAATTGCAGAAAAATGTAAAAATTGTATTTATTATATGATTACTTTATTGTTTGTTTTTTATTTTGCATTAAATTTTATTCTCAGCTACCCTGAAAAATGCGACATTTCAATAAATTTATATTATTACAATTTATAATATGCATTGGTATTTCCAAAAATTTAATTTTTTATTTCTTATGTTATTTTTCACGATTAAAACAAAAACTATGCTTCTTATAAAAAATGATTAATAACAAATTTGTACCTCTTTTTTTGGTGAGTGAACAAATTTTACACAAATCTAATATCTTCTCTGATGAGAATGTAAAAAATTACATTTTTGGACAAACGACACAAGCTGTACAAAAAATGAATAGACATTTTTAATAAAAAAAACAACAATAAAAATAAAGAAATTAACTTTCTGAAAAAGCGACACAAGGTACAATAACATTTTATTCAACCAATTTGTTCACCTAAATTATATCTACAAATTTTCTTAGAACCACTTTACGCTAGGATGCGTATTTTTGGTTTAAATTGTGAAGAATAACATTAAAAATAAACGAATTAAATTGATGGAAAAACGATACAAGTTGCAATAAAATGCTTAATAACAAAATTGGTTTTATAGGATGCGCACTTTTTAAATTATAAAAACAAGACAATGCAAATACGTCTGTTTCAATAGTAATGCAGATTACGAATTTCGATAATATACATTTATTGAAATGATACATTTTTCAGTGTACCTGCATAAGCAATTCCAGGCCGAGGTGTTGAACATAATGTATAAAAGTTTGCATTTTCACAATCACTAAATTACAGTTGTCGATGCTTTGACCTTTAATTTTGAAAGATCTGTGCACAAATGTAGGTCAAGTACAAAGACCGAGAGCGCAGTGCGAGGTAAACACATTATCGAGCGCGAATCGAGAGATTGAAAAGACGCGCGGCCTAGGCGCGCTCAAACTTGCGAACGAAGCGATCGGCGCGTAATACTTCCCACTTCTATTTTTACCTCAAATTTTATAAATAATTCAATGATTCAATAATATTAATAATGAATAATTGAATAACTTAAAAAATAATTAAATTCTTAATAAATGATAGAAACAAATTTCATTTAATTTCATTCTTGAATCAAGCTTTAGAAATATGTAAATTTATTTTCGAGTTGTGATTTCGCGTAGAGAGTTATCTTAAAATATGTTTTCAGAATAAATTTTTCCTTGATAACTCTTTAATTCAAAATCGTGAAACTTAATCCTCTTATGTATAAATAATCTTTTTGAAAATAAGCTGCATTTCACAGAAGGACAACTCAAAAGGTTTAGAAGTTCCTGCTAGTCAGAAGCATTATTGAAAATTTTTTTAAAGTGGTTCATAATTCTTAATTTCCTCTGAATTTAATATAATTCAACCATTATTATATAAAAGTTTTTAAGGCTTATTAAGTACGAGTTGAAGACTTCTCCCTAGTAAATCTCACGAGAAGCGGAATATTCGATGCGTTTAAATTGAGCAAGCTCAGCAAAGACAAAAGAAAAAGTTCAACTGTTTCCAGAAGCTCGGGATTTATACAGGGGATCAGCAATTTCTCTTTAAATTTTCTTAAAACCTTGACCCCTATAAGCATTTAAATTTTTCCCTTGCGTGAATTTCACTGACTAAATAAACCACTAATAAACCCCCTTCTTATTCTGACTCTAAAGACAAAAAAAATTTATTACTCTAAAGTTGTAAAATAAAATTTGTCTAAGTAACTTAAACAAAAAAATTAACACTTGAAGAGGGATAGTAAGAAACTAGATTACCAATCAAATTGTAATTATTCTTGGTAGCAAAAAAGCATTTTTTTAAATCCAAGTTACTATTTGAAGATGGAACAAAAGTCCACTCTCAAGCCGAAATGCTGGTAAATTAAGGCCAAGAAAGTTATCCAGGTTTAAAAAAATGGATGCGGAAGTTGACAATTTCGAAGTAACACTAATCTAAAATTGGGCCAGGCTTGGTCGCAGATTTCGATAAAAAAATTAATTTTCAATAACAAGAAAAACGACCAAGAATTTTAAGATTAACATTTCATGGGTTTTCAAAATCGGCTTTAAATAGTGACTGAAAATCTAATTTTAAATTTGTTGCGAAAATAAAAACTTGCTAATTAGGTATTGGGACGCTGAATGAGAATAAAAAAGTTTGGTAAAACAAATTATACTGTTTCGAAAAAATAAAAATTGAAGATCGCAATATTACAGTATGACAGCCATTTTTTGCTAAAAATCCGAAAAAATGAGGAAATATATGTTTTCCCTTTCATTAAATAATAATAATAAGAATAATAATTTCAATAAGTAAAGGGTTGCAGTACAGAACTGTTTAACCAACAAAATCGGAAATTTTCTGGCTAACGAAATAATATTCTGTAAAATCGAAATCACAATTGAAAGGTTAAACAAAATTTCACTCCGGAGATAAAGTATTTCAAAATAGAGGCCAAAAAAGTATGATAAAAAGATATTATCCAGTTCCAAGAAAGAGAATGTGGAACCTTACAATCTCAAAGTGACTAGAAACTAAAATTGGAACAGGCTTGGTTGCGCATCAGGATAGAAAGTGCAACTTTTAATTGAAACAAAAAATAAAATCTTGCTCCCGAGATATTGAGTTGCTAAATTGGGAGAAAATAAGGTTGATTAGAAAAATTTAGCGAATTTAGAGTAAATCATTCAAGAATTTGGAGGTACAATTTGCATGGTTTTTGAAAATCGTGTTTAGGTAGCGACTAAAAAATTAAATTTTCAATTTTTCAATTTTAAAAACAATAAAAACTTGCTCATGAGATATAGGGAGGCTTAATAAAAATAAATAAGTTTTTATCCAAGAAAATTATTTTGTTCCGGGAAAATAAAGATTTAGTGTGACAGTATCGCACTGTGACAGACGATTTTTTGTTGAAAGTCCTATAAAAAAAAGAAAGTTATATGTTTCTTTATATATAAACAATAATCATTTCAAAAAATAACGTTTCTGATTCTCTAAGCGAAAAGTTAAGTAAAAAAACCTTATAAAAGTGGCTTTTTGTAGAAAATGAAGATTTAAAATTTTAGGTTGGAATTTGATTGGTACTTTGGTGCTTGAAAAAGTTACAAATAGTTTCATTTAAGGACTTTCCTTTAAAAAATGAAGTATTTTATAATCTTACTGCATTAAGAAACTGTTAGGAAGAGGAACTGGGTCAGAAAAAGGTATAAAAAAAGGTAAGGGGTTAGGCAATTAAAAAAAAAAGATGGGAGATGAGTAAAGAGAGTCAGTTATTTGGTTTTCAATTAAAATTTTTTTTAAGCTATATTAAAAATGAGCTTTTGAAAAAATCCTTTTGACACAATATGTATTTGATTTTTTAAGAATTTGAAATGCAGAAAGTCCATTTTCGAAAAAAATGTTGGTTTTCTAGTACTGTACTGCAACCCTTCAAGTATTAGTGCTAAAAGGTTGATATAATTATTACTACCTCACAATTTTGACTATATTTTGAATAATTTTTTAAAATTATTGTATCGAAAATGAGATTTAAAAAAAAATCCTTTTACCACCATTTCAAAGAATTTTTTACACAATAAAACCATTGTCAATAAAAAATGTTGGTTATCTAGTTCTTTACTGCCACCCTTTATTTATTGATTACGAGTATTGGAACATAAAT
>JAUELO010000329.1:3976289-3990542 GCA_032357855.1 Amphibolips quercusostensackenii
TTTCAATTTCTCATCAAACTCGACTTTGTCTTTAGTATTCTCTGAAGATTTTTCCGCCTCACCCATTTCTTCATCTTTGATCAAGAGAGGATCCTTAAATTCCACCTCTGTATGTAAATTGGCCTGCGATACTTCTGTATCATTTTTTATAAATACTTTTTCTACATGTAACCTAGCTTCTGGTACTGGACTTTCTTCCTTTATAGTTATGACTTCGACATTACTCTTTTGACTGGCATCTTTTAAGTTTTTGTCAGCTTCAATGAAGCCTTCTGCTATCTGTTTAATATCTAATAGTTTTCCTATACAAGTCCGACAAATTTTTTTTGGCAAATTATCCTCTTCTGCAACATGGAGCTGAAAAAATGATATATCAATTTTTTTTCTTTGTTAATACCTGGATAACTTTTTCTCTTAAATCAATACCAGGGTTTCTATCCAAATCCAGGAAACAAATTCCATAGTAATTCCAGGCTTTTTAAGGTATCTCAAAATTTTTACAGGTATAATTTTTCATAGTACGAAGCCGGAGTACGGAAGTACGGAGATACATACAATTCAGTGCATATTTAATATATAATATTTTTAATGGAAAATATTTTCCAGATGAGTAGGAACCCCGTAAACCCAAGAGAAACAAAGAGATTTTTCACAAAAAAGGGAAATTATTACTTCTTAATAAAATGAATGTAAATACTATATTAAACTTAATTTAAATCGCTTCAATTTCATAACACTTCGAGTAAAAATATTACATTTTCAACAAGATAGGCGAATTTTTAACCAAACCGTTAAATTTTGTCCAAGAAGATTAATTTTCAACTAAAATGATGAATCGTCAACTAGAATAATTGAATTTTCAAAGCAAAAAGATGAATTTTCAACCAAAAAAATTGACTGCATACTGAGCAAGCCAAATTTTCAACAAAATACATCAATTTTCAACCAAACAGTTGAATTTTTAACTAAGAAAAATCCATTGTCAACCTAATAGTTGAATTCTCAATTAAAAAAGTCAATTTTCAATCAAATAGTTGAATTTTTAACTAAAAAGAACAATATTCAACAAAAAATGAAATAGTTACATTTTCAGTTGAACAATTAATTTTTAACCAAAGAAAAACCCAATTTTAAACCATAGTGATGAATTTTTAACTAAAACGATAAATCTTAAACTGGAATAGTTGAATTTCAAACCAAAAAGGTAAATTTTCAACTAAAACGCTGAATGCTTGACTAGAATAGTTGAATTTTGAACGAAAAATATAAATTTTCTACCGGGAAGATTAATTAAAAAAAAAAAGAATTTTCAATAAAATACATTAAATTTCAACTAAAAAAATCCATTTTTAACCTAAAATTTTTAACTAAAATAAATGAATTTTCAACTTAACAATTAAATTTATACCCACAGATAAATTTTCAATTAAAATGATAAATATTCAGCCTATGAAATAATTTCTAGACAACAGATATAAACTTTTAACCAAGTTCAAGGAAAAACGTAGAAGTTCATATTTCAACCAAAAAAGATTTTAATTTTATTTTAAAAACAGTTTGATTGAACAAAAAAAGAAGAATGTTGAACTACGCAAGATCGCTGACTAGTATATTTGAATTGCCAACCAAAAAGATGAATTTTGTGCCAAAAAAATACGAGTTTTTAACAAAATACATGAAATTTCAACTACAAAAGATACATTTTCAACCAAAAATTAAATAGGTAAATTTTCAACTAATAACATGAATTTCAATTAGAGTGATGAATCTTCAAAGAAAAAAAATAAATTTTTAATAAAAGACTCACTTTACAACCAAGTAGTTGAATTTTCAACAAAATCTACATAAATTCTTAACGAAAAATGTAACAGTTGTTATTTCAATCAGAAAATATTTATATTTTAAATAAAAAACAATAGAATTTATCCAAAAATACGAATTTTTAACTAAGAAAAATTCTTTAGTCAAGAGAAAAAAAATGTCCAAAAAATTGTTGAATTTTCAATTAAAAAAAGGAGAAAAAAACACGAAAATTCATCTAAATAATAAAATCTAGTATTAAAAAGCTACTTTGACAAATGAGAAACATTGCTATTACATTTTAAATTACAATTTAAAAAATTTGAGCGCCCTCGAAAAAAATCTCTGACTTAAAAAAATTCCCTAACATTTCCAGATTTGCCAGGAGAGTAGCCAACTTAAACACTCACCCCGAAAGGAAGCAGATTATTAATAATGCCCTCATAAACAGTATTACAAAAGGACAAAAGTAAGTTGTCGGGCATTAATGAAGCACAGAGTCGACAATTTTCAAGACTGTGTTCTTTAATTATCGTCGACGTACTGTCATTACAATTCGCATTATCCTGTAATATAAAAGACGATTTATTCTTTAGTCTTTTTTAAATTAATATTTTGTATCTTTATTGAATTATTTGTTTCCTTTTTTTCAACCTACCGTTTGAATATACTCCATTATCTTTCATCAAACGTTACTTGTTTCTTTGAAGTAAAATCTTTGCAGCATATTCCTTTATTAATTCTTTTTTTCTTTGATGTCGATCACTATAAACAAAATTTAGCATTATTTTTTTGCATTTGTATTTATATTAGATGTAAATAGGTAACGATTTTTCTATCATTTATCGTATAAATAAATTTACTTAATAAAATTAATATGTATTTAAATTATCAAAATTTAATGCAAGGTGACTGAAAGTTTCGAATCTAAATTGTTCAAAATTATAAAATTTTAAATAAAAATCTTTTATACCTAAATAATTATAAAATATAAAGAAAAGGTTCAAAATGTCCTTTGACATCTATTTTTTTTTTTAATTATACAATTTTCAATTCAAATCCTTTATTGCTAAATAATTTTATAATCAAAAAACTTAAAATTGCATAATGTCATGTCAACAAATTTCAAAACTACTTAGTTATAATTTAAATCATTCAAAATTGTATAAATTTTCACTTAGAATGTAAGCCGTAAAGATTTTGACGTTTGAAATTCAAATGGCTAAAATTTTATAATTCTAAATAAGCCTTTATACCTAAATACTTGTAAAATATAAGAGGTTGAAATTGTAATAATTTCATGATAAAAAATTCAAAACTATTAGGTTTTAATTGAAATAATTTAAAATTGTATAAATTTGAATTTAGGATTTAAACGCTCAACATTTTTTCATTTAAAATTTAAATTGTTCGAAATTGTACAGTTTTATATTAAAATCATTTATACCTAAATAATTATAAAATAGGAGAGGTTAAAACTTGAATAACTTTATGATGACAAAAATCGAAATTATTTGGTCTTTAGTTAAATAATTCAAAATCGTAAGTATTTAAAACAGGAAGTCTTAAGGATTGACTAATGTTACAAGTTAAAAAATGAGCATTGTTGAAAACGATTAATGAAATAAAGGACAATATTGCCTTTGTTAATTTTAAATGATTTTGGAACAGAATTTAAGGCTGCCTTTAGCAAAAAATATTTCAGGTTAAAATTATTTATATAATATTAGTTATTTACAATTTTATGTTTTTGCTTTATCTTTAGGTAAGAGTTGCAATTCTTATTTAATCATAATGTTGTAGGGTTCATTTTAATCTTTGAAAGATTCTCTACAAATCTTTTCGGTGTGTTTTTCTTTAATTATTTAAACAAAATATTATTTATAAAATTAACAATTGTATAATTCCAGAATTCAATTTTTTTAATTAAATATGAATCACAATTTTTACCTAAAGAACACGCAAAAACATAAAACCTTAGGCAACTATTGTTAAATAAACCATTTCAACCTGAAATATTTTTTTGTAACGTTCGCCTTCAGTTCTGAAAAATAACTTTCAATTAACAATGGAAATAGTTCCCTTAACTTTATAAATCACTTTTAATAATGCTCATTTTTTAACTTGAACACTTACTATCTTACAAAAATTGATCAGAATTAAACAATTTCTAATTGAAAGCCTTAATAATTATAGAAATTCTCAATTGAAAACTTTTAAAGCATAATTTAAATTGCTCAAGCTTGAGCATTTTTATTTTTTAATCCGTAGTAGAAAACGTTTTTTTTTAAGTCCTCGGAATAAAGAATTCAATTTGGTTGACTTATGCTTTGCAATTGCATAATTTTTAATGTGTTTCGTTTGGAAATTTAGATGCTTTAAGTTGTAAAAGAACCAAAATAAAACGCTTCAATATTTTAATTCTCAGCAAAAAATGTAATAATTGACATTTCAACCAAAAAGGCCGATTTTCAACAAAATAGTTGATATTTACCAAAACAGTTGAACTTGAAACCCAAAAAGACAAATTTTCAATAAAATAGTTTAAACTTGAACCGAAAAATATGGATTTTTAAACAAAATTGTTAAATTTTCAATAAAATAATTCAATTTTTAAGCAGAAAGATTAATTTTCAAACAAGAAGATTTTTTTTTCAAAAAGGCGAATTTGTATAAAAACATATGAATTTACGATGCAATATTTGGAATTGCAACTAAAAAAGACAAATTTTCAACCAAAAATGAAACATTTTAATTTTCAGTTAAAAAAATTAATTTTCAAAAAAAGAAAGAAACAAATTTTCATCTAACTATTGAAACGTTTCTATCTAAGAGATGGATTTTCAACTAAAATGATGTTTCGTCAACCAAAAAAATTAATCTTTAACAAAGTTGAATTTTCAACCAAAAAGATGAATTCTCAATAAAAAGACTATAAATTTAAATAAAAAACAGTTGAATTTAAACTAAAAAAACAGTTGAATTTAAACTAAAAAAACAAACAATTTTGAACAAAATATTTCAATTTTCAACCAAAGCAGAATAATTTTTAACCAAACAATCCCATTATTAACAAACAAAAAATTAAAATTATACTCGAAGAGATGAATTTTAAATAAAAGTTTTTAATTTTCAACAAAGAAAGATTTTTCAGCCCAAAAAAAATGGTTGAATTCTCTACAAAACCGTTGACTTTCCAATCCAAAAATATGAATTCTTAACGAAAAAAAGTTAATTTGCAACTAAATAGTTTAATTTCCCATAAAAATAATTGAATTTTCAAGCCAAAAGTACAAATTTTCAACAAAACAGTTGAATTTTCGAACAAAAAGGGTCATTTTTCAATAAAATTGTTAAATTTTTAACCAAAAAGATCAATTTTCAACCAAGAAGATTAGTTTTTCACCAAAA
Source organism: Amphibolips quercusostensackenii (assembly GCA_032357855.1). Taxonomy (NCBI): domain Eukaryota; kingdom Metazoa; phylum Arthropoda; class Insecta; order Hymenoptera; family Cynipidae; genus Amphibolips; species Amphibolips quercusostensackenii. Next base: position 3,981,501 of record JAUELO010000329.1, read on the forward strand.
AGACGAATTTGCATTAAAACGTATGCATTTTTAATGCAATAGTCAAATTTTTAACTAAGAATGAAAGTTTCGTTTTCAATTACGCAAAAGTAATTTTTAACCCAAAAAATTTATTTTTAACCAAGCAGTTCAACTTTCAACCAAGTTGAATTCTCTACATGAAACGTAATAACTGATATTTTAACCAAAAAATATTTTGATTTTGAATTTAAAAAAACAGTTAAATCTACCCAAAAAGACGCATTTTCAACCAAACAGTTCAATTCCCAACGAAAATAGATTTATTTTGAACTAACCAGTTGCATTATAACAAAAAAAAATGAAATGCATATTTAAAGACATAAATTTTCAATAAAAGTGTTGAATTTTCTACCCAAAAAGACTTTCCAGTTGAGAATTTACAAAAATTATTGAGTTCTCTAAAAAAACAGTTGACATGTCAATCCGAAAATATGAATTGTCAATAAAAAAGTTAATGCTCAACAAAATAATAAAATTTTCTGCCAAAATAATTGAATTTTCAACCAAAAGACAAAATTTCAACAAAACAGATGAATTTTCAACCTAAACGGGTGATTTTTTAACAAAATAGTTAAATTTTCAACAAATTAATTAAATTTTTAACCAAAAAGATTGATTTTTAACCAATATTAGTTTTCTACCAAGAAGAGGAGCCTTGATAAACACACATGAATTTTCAATACAATAGTTCAATTTTAAACCAAAAAAAAGGAAGTTTGATTTTCAGTTTGAAAAAAAGGATAATTTTCAACCAGATAAATTAACGAATTTTCTCCAAATATAAAAATTTGCAGTCTAAGAGATGAATTTTCAACTAAATTGATTTATCTTTAACCAAAAAAATAAATTTTTTAAAAAGTAATTCGACTTTCGAACAAGCTGAATTCTCAACGAGAAATGTGATAGTCAATATTTCAACTAAAATATATTTTAATTTTGAATTAAAAACAGTTAAATTCAACTGAAAAGAAAACGATTTTTCAACAAAATATTTGAATTCTTAACCAAAACAGAATTATTTTTAATAGAACAGTTGCATTATTAAAAAAAAAAATGAAATGACCATTCAAAGAGATTAGTTTTCAATAAAAGTTTTGATTTCTGAACCAAGAAAGATTTTTCAGTCAATAAAAGAAAACAGTTGTTGAATTTTCTACAAAACAGTTGACTTTTAAAAAAAAAAAATTAATTATCAATAAAAAAATGTTAATTTACAAATAAACAGTTAAATTTTTAACCCAAATCGACACATTTTCAACAGAACAGTTGAATTTCCAACCGAATAAAGAATTTATGACAAAGTAGAGAGAAATGCAATAGGTCATATTTCAGCTAAAAGACGGATTTTTAACAAAATAGTTGAATTCTCAACTGAAACAAATTATTTTTTAATGATACAGTTACATTTTTAACTGAAAAAAAAAATTACATCAAATTTCTACTTCAAGAGGTAAATTTTCGATAAAAGTGTTCAATTTTCAACACAGAAGGAACAAAACCTTCAGCCAAGAAAGAAAAGCAATTGTTTAATTATATACAAACCCCTTAACTTTTCAATAAAAAAATATGAATTCTCAATAAGAAAATTAATTTTCAACGAAATAGTGAAATTTTCTACCAAAAATAATGGAATTTTCAACCAAAAACGATAGCTAACTAAATTGTTGAATTCGCAGCAAAATAATAAAATTGAATGATTAAATAGTTATAATATAATTAATTAATAAATGCAATGTTATTATACCCTAAAAATCCATTTTCTTCTATTTTTTTAACAATAAGTTATACGACTTTACTTCGTTTTCTGAGAACTTCATAACTCAAAAAGAAAACCTTGAAAACTACAATATATTTTTGACAGCACTAGTACTGCCACAATCACACTTTGTGAACTTTTTCCACTTCGCTTAAAGGTTTAGCCTCTCCGAATAAATGATCACTTTTGTCAAAGATGTTGCTTTTGTGCTATTTTGAATTAAGAGATAGAAATAGAGAAGCAATCGCAAGGAAAGGTGTTGGCTTTACCAGTATAGGTATTCAAAGATAAATGACAATTTAACAATAAGACTGTGACATGAATTTAGATATATGTAATATTGTCAATATTGTAAAGACTCTTTAAAAAAGTATGTAAACAAAAAATATAATAATGATGTTATCTTACTATTCATAGGTTAGGAATTGCTCGAAACATGCAATATACTAGCGGCAGTCTATGTCAAAAGTTGTAAAACATTTCACAAATAAGTTGCAATTAACACAATCGATCAAAGATAAAAATTGACATACATAAATTACAAATTTAATGTAAATACAGCACGTAAATAGGTAAATATGTTTCCACTTCCATCCTTATTTTAACCCTTTTATCTAGGGATGTAAAGTTTCATGAAACTTTGCATGAAATTTTGGTAGTTTGGTGCGATGAAAAGTTTCATGAAACATTACGTATTTTCACTTAGTTTACTACTCGTTTAAAAAGTCAGTTTGTTTTCGTCGTTTTCCCTGAGCAAGTGTAACAAAAACACAGCTTATTCATATTTTTCGTAATTTTCAGAATAAAAATATGTAAAAAGTTAATCTAGTCAATGATCTATTTGGGCAGAATACAAAAAAGTAGCATTAATTTCTAAATGTTGGTCGCATAAATCGTTAAATAAAATTTGTAGTTTGTATCACAAATTTTGTAGCCTTCTAATTTAATTCTTAAATTAACGTCACTTTTTGTATTCTACACAAAAATGGCCATTGATTAGATTACCTTGATACATATTTTTATTCTGAAAATTTCAAAAACATGGATAAATTGTGTTTGTTGTTCGGATTTACTGGGGAGAAAACAAAGCGAACTTTTTTTAAACGAAGTAGTAAGTCAAAATAACTAATTAGATATTTTTCACTTCAGCCTCCAGCTAACTTCACTACGTTGAGTGTTGAGGGGAAATAATTATTATATATTACGAAGATATAACATAAAGTTTTGTTCCATGTATTTGGTCCACTGTTTTCCCCTCAGCACTTAACAAAGTGAAGTTAGCTTGTGGTTAAAGTAAAATTACCTAATTAGGTATTTTCATCTCAACCACAGCTTACTTCACTTCGTTGTGTGCTGAGGGGAAAACAGTGGACCAAATACATGGGACAACATTTTATTTTTGTAATATCTTCATAATTAATTACCATTATTGTAATTTTATTATTTCATTAAATACTAAGTAAAAAATAAAAACTTATTCCCAGCACACTGATACAGAAAAAATTAGTTTTTACGAAGATATTAACAAAATAAGTCAAAAATGGACCAAATCCCATGCATTTTAACCACTATTTCCCCCTCAGCACTCAACGAAGTGAAGTTAGCTAGTGGTTGAGATGGAAATATCTAATAATATGGCAACGGGAAAATTAAAACTAACAAAATCAAAGAAAACCTAACCTGGCCCAAAAGACCAAACCGATCTGGGCATGCGTAAAATAATTTTCCGCCCCTAGCCACCAATGTTTCATGAAACATGAACCTTTCAATGTCTATCAACGATGACGATTCAGGGGAGGGGATAGTTTTCAGCGCGTGCGCACTGATGACAAAGTACAACATATGAGAGAGAAAACATGATATCGTCCGTACTCTAGTGTTTCGACATGCGCAAATTAAACGTTTCATGGCTTCATCCCTAGTTCCATGGGGATGAAACTCTCAATGGAGCTTCCGGTAACACGAAAATTTTGACAGGCAATAAAATGGCGGACGGCACTACCAATGAGATTTGAATATGTTTCGCGCCCTTACGTCACTTCGGTTTGATTTTTCTCATGCCCTGGTATCGTTTGGGACAGTGAAAGGCGGGTAAGGAGGGAACTAATATGCCAGGCTACCTACGCAAGTTCATGGCGCTACTTGTCTGATTCGTGTTTACGAATCCGTTCCACTCACTGATATATATATATGCACAGCTATATATCACACATGATATATATATAATATCAGCGGTTCCACTATTTTCACCCCCGTGCCTAGTTATCTTTTTTAGTTATTGCGCAAGCGCAGACAAAACGAATGCACCAAACGACGTCGACGCTGTTGGGTATTGCGGACAATTGCGGATGTTGGATTCGTGTTGACTGAATTTTTCATCTATTATTCGTAAGCTTTTTAAAAATTAACATTCCATAATACTAAAAAAAAATTAATTATTGATTCCTGTTCTATTTAGGACAAATACCACTGCTAAAATGAATCGAATTCTAAAAACTTTGAAGAGCAAAGAGACTCGGGATTATCTGATGAGGTGAGGAAGCAGTTTTTTGCCTTTGGCTCATTGCGTATTTTCCTTCTTATAATTTAAATTTTTGTGTTACATTAACCTTTTTTTATATAGCACACATTTCTGGGGACCACTTGCAAATTGGGGGATTCCAATTGCAGCAATCGCTGACATTCAAAGGGACCCGAAATTCATTAGTGGAAAAATGACATTAGGTAAGTTGACAATGTTTATTTCTAAAGGTCGACTAAATGACATTTTTAAATAAATTTACTATTAGGGCCTACTTTTTTTTTTATCAATTCATTTCGCGAAAATTTTCAGTTTTTACCACTTAGTATCTGCTGAGAACATAACCTCTTGTCCTCTCCTTTGCATTCATTCAAATTCGGATAAAAAACGAATTTTTACTCCTGAATATAAAAATAATAAAGCTTTGAATATTGAATGAGCAGGGTGTCTACCCTATCTGAAGAACCTGAAAATGTCAGTGTATTTTTTTTTTAAGTCAGGAAATTTTTTCGTGAGATTATTGTTCTCAAGTGAAAATTCAACTATTCTATTTTTGGTTAAAAATTGATATTTTTTAGTTGAAAATTGAAGTGTCTGGTTGAAAATTCATGCATTTTGTTGGAATTTTTTTGTGAAAAATTGAAAAAAAAATTATTTAAACGTTCAACTTGTGTTGAAAAGTCGTCTTTTTAATTGAATTTAACTGCTTTTGATTAAAAATTAAAATCTTTTCCGGTTGAAATATTAACTACTAAATTTTTTGTTCCAAATTTATCTTTTTTCAATGAAAATTAAATTATTTGGTTGAATGTGATACTATTTTTTTTTTAATTTTTTGGGTGAAGATGCATCATTTTAATTGTAAATTTTTACTGAAAATTTAACTGTTCCAATTGAAGCTTTAACTTTTTTTTGAAAGTGGTTTTTTCGTTGAAATAATATATTTTTTTTTAATTGAAAATGTAACTACTATTCCAATTAAATATTCCATTTTTGATTTAAAATTTCATGAGTTTAGTTGGAAATTCATCTCTTTTCTTGAACATTAGTTTTTCTAACTAAAAATTTAACTATTCAATTTTTGGTTGAAAATTTATCTTTTTTAGTTGAAAATTCATGTATTTTGTTGAAAATTCGTGTCTTTGTTAGAAATTAATCTTATTGACTGAAAATTCAAGTATTCCAGTTAAAGATTTATCATTTTAGTTGAAAAATTATTTTTTTATTGTTACAAATTAGCCTATTCCTGTTGAAGATTCTATATTTTGTTTGAAAATTAATTTATTTTGTGTAAAAAATCATGTTTTTTGGTAGAAAGTTAGTCGTATTGTTTGAAAATTATTTTCTTGTTTGAAATTTCATCTTTTTGGTTGAAAATACAAGTATTGCAGTTAAAATTCATCATTTTATTTTGAAAATCCATCTTTTTGGTTGAAAGTAAAACTTCCACTTCTTTGTTAAAAATTGAACTATTTTTTAAAAATTAATCTTTTTTTGGCCCAAAATTGAACTGGGTTGTTGAACATTCTTCGTTTCGAATAGAAAATTTTGCCTTTTCAATGAAAAATTCATCTTTTTCCGAGAAACGTAATTTTTTAAATGGAAATTCATCTTTCTTTGTTTAAAATAAACTTTTTTGTTGAACGCTTTTTTTTTAATTCAACTGTTTTTTAGTACATTAGACTTTTTGTTTCGAAAACTTTGTTAAAAATTAATCTCCCGTGGTAGAAAAGTCTTTTTTTCTCTCTGTTTAAAAGCAACCTCTTTGTTGAAAATTAAGCCGTTTTAGTTGCGGATTCAACAATTGTTGAATATTCTTGTTTTTTTATTTCAATGTCAACTGTTATTTATAAGTGTATATGTTACAATTTTGAATTTGCCAATGTATTTATTTTCAGCTCTGTGTTTATACTCAGCTATGTTCATGCGATTTGCACTGAAAGTACAACCACGCAATTTACTTCTGTTCAGTTGCCACTTCGTTAATGAAGGTGCACAATTAACTCAAGGATACAGATTCCTCAGACATCAGTATTCCGCAGAAAAAGAAGATAAGTAAAATTATCTCACCCCACTGACCGAAAATCTGTAACTTTGTCCAAGCGTTCCAATTTTAATGAAATATTGTAATATATGACTTCATAGTACCTATCTTTGCCCTAAATATTAAATCTATTATTATTTAACTACTGTAAATAGATATTTTGGACATTATAAGTTGAAATCGATTTATAAAAATATTAAGTATTTATTTCTGTTGGAGTAGACAAATAAATATATACGACTGTTCTTCCGCTCTTTTTTGGCCTTTATTTTAATCTATGAAAAAACTAAAGTGTTTTTTAAATGGATTTTTAAATTCATTCAGAATTTTACGAGTGATTGCCAAAAAGTATATCATTTTAGACAATCCGATTCTTCAAAACGAAAAATTGTAAACCGCCTTAATTGTTTGTTTTTTTTTTTAAATTAAGATTATCATAAAAGTATATGAGAATATAAAACTAGAAGATCAAGTAATGTATTTGTGCTGGATTTGAATTTGACACATTGCTAATCGGTGCGTGACAAGGCATGCGACTATGAACAAAAAATTAAAAATCGGTTGTATAGATTATGCTGCAAAGGTAAGTAAGTTTTTTTATAATAATTCAACAATAATTCTAATCAATATTAATAATACTAATTAATAATAATCCTAATTTGTTGAACCAGTTGGTACACATTTTTTACGAGAAGTCTAGCAATAGATTCTTGATACGTTTTGCAATAATTTTCGATATTGAATAGTTTTTAAAATTTTACAGGGTGTCTACTCTACTTGGAAAACCTGGAATTCTCAGGGAATTTTTATATACCTGGAAAAGCCTGGAAATGTCAGAGAATTTTTTCGAGAGCATGCTAAATTTTTTGTTTTAATTGCGATACAACATTGAATAACAAAGATTTTTCACTTGTAAAAGTTGCTTTACATTACTGTATTTAACTATTTTGTTGAAAGTTTGTTTTTAGTTAGAAATTCAAGTATCTGACTGAAAATTCGTGTGATATGTAAATTAATATATTTTGTTAAAAAATCATGTATTTTGTTAAAAATTAAAGTATTGCGTTTAAAATTAATGTATTTTGTTGAAAATTCGTTCTTTTTGGTACAAAATTAATCTTCTTGGTCGAAAATTGATCTTTTTGATTAAAAATTCAACAGTTTGTTTGCAAATTTTTTCTCTCTCTTGTTAAAATTTTTTTCATAGTTGAAAATTTAACTCGTATGGAAATGTCGTATTTTTTGCTTAAATTCAACTGTTATTGATGAGAAATGATAATCTTTTTTAGTTGAAATATCAACCACTACATTTTTTATTAAAAAATTAATCTTTTGTAGAATAAAAATTTAATTACTTGTTTGAAAGTTTCTCTTTTGTTAAAACTTATTTTTTAGTTGAAGATTTATAATTTTAATTGAAAATTCTTCTCTTTTGTTGAAAAATGTTGGAAATTGATTTTTTTTTAAATTTTTTTTTAAAATTAATTTTAGGGTAAAAATTACATTTTTTAGTTAAAAATTTATCTTTTTTGGTAGAAATTATTCTTCTTGGTCGAAAACTCATCTTTTTCTTTGAAAATTCATCGTTTTTGTTAAAAATTCAACTATTTAGTTAAAAATTTAACTATTCCAGTTAAAGATTTTTTTTTTGTTTAAAATTCAACTATTCCAGTCAAAGGCTGATAATTTTAATTAAAAGTTCATCAGTTTGATTAAAAATTAATTTTAAATTCAACTATTCAATCTTTGGTTGAAGGTTGGTATTTTTTATTTGAAAATTCAACTATTACGTTAAAAAATCTTTTTTTTGGTTCAACATTAATTTTTTTAACTGATAATTGAACCATTCAGTTTTTAGTTGACAATTTATCTTTACTAGTTAAAAATTCACCTGTTTTAGTAGAAATTAATCTTTTCGGTTGAAAATTCAACTATTCCAGTTGAAGATTCAACTTTTTGGTTTAAAATTCAACTATTCCAGTCGAAGGTTGATAATTTTAATTGAAAGTTGATCAGTTTGGTTATAAATTAATTTTAAATTGATCTATTTAATCTTTAGTTCAAAATTGGTATTTTTTAGTTGAAAATGTTAACTATTTGTTCAAAAATTAATCTTCTTGATTGAAAAATCATTTTTTTCGGTTAAAAATTTGAGTATTCCAGTTAAATATTCATAATTTTATTTGAAAATTTATCTTTTTCGTTTAAAATAAATCTAGTTGGCTGAAAGATGGTATAAATATAAAATTAATTAAATAAAATTCAATTCACTTGGAAATATTTATACTTCCAAATATTTTGAATTATATTTATTCCTCTGTAACTACATAATTATTTTTTTTTTTAATTTTCTCTATTATTTTATCTAATTTATTTAATTTTATTACTAAAAATTGATATAATATTGGATTAAATACTTGAAAATTTTAGATACAAATTTTTCTTTTCTAAAAATGTGGCTATTGTTAGTTTGTTCTTGGCTGAGATTTCAAGAAAAAGTTAACAAAATATAAATTATAGTATGTTTATATTGTTTTGATTCATCGATGATTAAATAATGATTATTTAAGATTTCGAAAAAAAGCTCAAGAATTTGTAAGATCACAAAATTTTTTAATAATCGTCTTGTTTTTCTGTTCATTTATGAATGGCTGATAATAATATTTAAAAACAAAGAGATTTCTTATTATTTTCGTTTTT
>JAUELO010000330.1:126780-148842 GCA_032357855.1 Amphibolips quercusostensackenii
CCCAACCACCATGACATGCTTTGGTTCGCAATCCTTTTTTGGTTCCAGTGTTAGGAAAAAGGGACCTTTATTATGGACTGAGTACCGGTTCTTAGATAGCTGGTCGTAGGAGTTGAAGGCATTAGAATGACTTGTGTGCTGGACTTTGTTTTTCTCTGAGGGAGAAGCATCCATCAGATGGGAGGAGTCGCGCTTCGCCCGTCTCTCCTTTGACGGATTAATATTATGAACGCCATCATGTGCCGGTGAGGCACCCAGATTCTGTGAAATTTGAGACTGCTGAATTTCACTGCTTAGGTTTTTAAGAGAACTATTCACCACGTTCTCATCCAGCTCAGAGTCCAAATCCATTAGAATATCGGTGTTGGACAACCCGATGTTGGTAGACCGATCGTGATCCGGGGGATCCGATTTCCCGGGAGGATTCGCCATGCTTTGGCGAAGGCCTTCTGGCCTTCACAAAAATGTATATTTTAAGAAAATAAAGTCTTCTAGGTACATATTTACGTGAGAAAAAGCTTAATAGTTATTATTCTTTAATTTTTATAAGCCCAAATTATTTTTAATGTCCGTAAAGATTAAATTTTTCATGGCTTATTTTGTTGCGGGTGTGTTACGCGGAAGAAACAGAATCAATTCTAAATACTGACCATCGATAATTTCCGTTTTTGCCGAATTATACATTCGTTGATGTATTTGAAGTCTTTTTTTTAGAGTGAAAGTGCATTTAATTTTTAACAAACGTACGAAGTGATATTTTTTATTATTTTACTTTTATCCTATTTTTAAAAACAAATATACGAAAAAAGTTAATTTTTAAGAAAAATATTTTTTGCGTCTGCTCTTAACCCTTAGATATATTTGCATTCAACCTATATTACAATTTGAGTATAGAAAAAGAGCAAGTAATTTGCTTATCATACCATTTTATTTTTATAAACAATTTTTATTAACAAATAAACAGTTTTCATACTTTTTTCACGAAAAAAATCTTTTTCATCTAATATGTATGGAAGTAGCTTCTCAGACTTATTAAGCTCCAGAAAATTGTTAACAATTAATATCAGGGTTACTACAAGTCAGGGAATTCCATAAAGTTAGGAAAAGTGGGGGAGTTTAAAGCAGGCCAGGGAAAGTCAGGGAATGTCAGGGTAAACACGACAGAGACAGGAATTTTTCAATAAACTGAAGTTAAAGTTAATTTTATTATTTTAATGAAAATTCAACAATTTGGTTAACAAGTCATTCTTTTGGGTTGAAAATTCAATTATTTTATTGGAAATTCATCTTTTTGGGTTGACAATTCATCAATTTTGGTAGAAATTACATCTTTATTGGTTAAAAATCACAACTGTTTGTTGAAATTAATCTGTTTTGGTTGAGGATTTAACTATTTTGCTTAGAATTCATATTTTTTGGTTGAAAATTCAACTACTTACTTAAATGAAAGTGGAACTACTTTGTTAAAAAATCATTTTTGTATGATTTATCATTTCAGTTGAAATCCTTTTGTTTTTTTGCTGAAAATTCTTTTTTTTTTGCTGATAATTTATTTTCTTCAGTTGAAAATTGAACTATTTGATTGAAAATCCCTGTATTTTCTAAAAAATTCGTCTTTTGTGGTAGAATATTAATCTTCTTGGTTGAAAATCATTTCCTTGGTTGAAAATTAACTTTTTAACTGCAAATTTAACTATCCATTTTTAGTAGAAAATATATCTTTGTTGATAGAAATTTAATCTTGGTTGAAATTTATCTGTTTGGTTGATAATTTAACTATTTCATTGAAAATATATTTTATTTGGTTAAAAATTAATTTTTTACTGCAAATCTAACTATTTATGTTTTAAGTTGAAAATGTATCTCTGTTAGATGGAAATTAAACTAGTTTGTTGAAAATTCATCATTTTTAGTAGAAAAGTAATCACATTAGTTATATCTTCATCTTTTAGGCCAAAGATTAATTTATTTGGTTGAAAATTAAACTATTTGGTGGAAGATTTGTTTTTTTAGCTAAAAATTAATTTTTTTCACCAAAAATGTATTTATTCAATTTTTTTTAACTTATCTTTTTTAGAAGAAAATTCAATTATTTTTGTAGAAAATCAATACTTTTGTGTTGTGAATTCTAAAAGAGTCCGGAAATTTTCGATAAACTGGAGTTAAAGTTAATTTTATTATTTTTATGAAAATTCAACAATTTGATAAAAAGTAATTCTTTTTGGATGAAAATTCATGCTTTGGTCGAGGATTCAACTATTTTCTTGACAATTCTTTTTTTTTAATTCAACTCTTCTTGGTTTCAAATAATAATATTTTTTTGTTTGAAATATCAACTATTAAATTTTTTATTGAGAATTCATTTTTTATTGTTAAAAATTCAACTACTTATTTAAATGAAAATGGAACTACTTTGTTAAGAATTAATTTTTTTATGATTCATCATTTTAATTGAAAACCTTGTTTTTTGCTGAAAATTCTTTTTTTTTCGCCTTTTGTGGTAGAATAATAATCTTTTTGGTTGAAAATCCATTTCTTTTGTTGAAAATTACCTTTTTTACCTGCAAATTGAACTTTTCCATTTTTTGAAGAAAGTTTATCTTTGTTGACAGAAATTTAATCTGCTTGGTTGAAATTTATCTGTTTGTTTGAAAATTCAACTATTTTGTTGAAAATTCGTCTTCGTTGGTGAAAAAGTAATCAGATTAGTTGAAACTTCATCTTTTTGGTAAAAGATTCATTTCTTTGAATGAAAATTGAACTTTTGAATGGATTTTTATTTCAGTTGAAAATAAATCTTTTTAACTGAAAATGTGACTTCTATTTTAATTGAAAATTTATACTTTCTAGTTGAAAATTCATTTATTTTGATGAAAACATTTTTTTTGGGTTGAAAATTCAATTATTTTGGTAGAAAATTAATATTTTGGGGTTGAAAATTGAACTTTTTTGCTAAAAATGCATATTTTTGGATTAAAAAATTAACTAGTTTACGGAAAATTTATCTTTTTGTCTTGAAAACTCAAGATTTTGAGTAAAATTTTGTTTTGACTAAAAAATGATTCTTAGTTGAAAATTCAACTGTTTTCTTGAAAATTCTTTTTTTTTGGTTTGGAAACTAGTCTGTTTTCGTGGAGGATTCAACTGATTTGTTGAAAATTCGTATCTATGGTTTAATTAAACTATTTTTTATTGAAAACTAAAATATTTATTTTGTGGGAATATCAACTATTACAAATTTTGTTGGGAATTTTTTTTATCGAAGATTTATAATTTTGGTTGAAAATTAAATATTTCGTTGAAAATTGTAAATTTTAGATTTGCAATACCACGGTTTCTACCCAAATCCTGAAAAAAATTCCCTGACGATTCCAGGGTTTTTTTAGGTATATCAAGATTTTTCCAGGTATATTTTTTCAAAGAACGTAGCTATTTAAGTATTTCGCAATTTTTCAGCAATCGGTTCGGAATATGTATATAATTTCGCGACTTTATTATAAAAATAGTGAATTTTTTTCTAAAGTCCATGAATTTTAGCAATGATTAAAATAAATGTTTATTTTATCTTCTTGTACTTAAAATTTAGTGCATATATAACATATTCATATTTTGCACGAAAGATATTGAATTCAATTAAAAACACTTCAAATTTTTAATATTTCAAGTAAAAATTTTGCATTATCAATAAGATAGATGAATCTTTAACCAAACACACTTACATCTTCAACTAAAAAGATTCATTTTCTACCAAAAAAGTTGAATTTTCAACTAAAAAGGATATATTTTCAACAAAAAATGGAATAGTTAAATTTTCAGTTAAAAAGATTGATTTTCAACCAAAGTAATCAATTGTCGAATAAAATAATGAATCTTCAACTGAAATAGTTGAATTTTAAACCAAACAGATTAATTTTCAACTAAGATGATGAATCTTTAACTGAAATAGTTTAGTTTTCCACCAAAAAGATACATTTTCGACCACGAAGATTAATTTTCTAACAAAAAAAAACGAATTTTCTATAAAATACATAAATTTAGAATTAAAAAAAGATAAATTTTCAACTATTGACGTCAATTTGTTGAATTTTCAGTTGAAAAAAAATTAATTTTAAACAGCAAGAACGAATTTTTAACAAAATATTTAAACTTCCAGCCTAAAAGATGAATTTTTAACTGAAGCGATGAGTGATTCTCAACAAAAAATTTAGTAGTTAAAATTTGAGAATTTTAAATTAGAATCAAGTTAAAAATTCAAAATCCTATTTAACGTCCAATACTCAAGTTATTGTATAGAATTCCTGAAAAAAAAAGAATCCAACCACTAAATTTGGACAACCAACCTAAAATGTTCCTATTGTAATTGAAAAGATAAAAGAAAAAGAAATAAAAAAATAAAAAAGAGGAAAGAAAAATGAAAAAGGCAACTAAACAAATCCCCTTCCTGCTCTTTTTTTATTTCTTTCGTCTTTCTTTACTTGTATTACTATGCAATTACAATAATAGAACATATGTAGTAAAAAAACAACGATTTGGTGCTCATAAAGCACCCTTATCAAGGTTAGAAATATTTTAATAAGTAGGAAGAGTGACGAATAAACGGTACTCCCTCTTTGAAACCCGAGATCCAAGTGATGGTCAAAAGCCAAATCCCCTAAATTTTTCTCTTCTCTTTTTTATTTTTTTCTTTCTTTTTATTTTCTCTTTTCTATTACAATTGGAGTATTTTAGGTTGGTTGTCCAAATTTGGTCGTTAAATTCTTGTTTTTATTTTCAGGAATTCTATACAATAATTTAGTAGTTAATATATCAACTAAAAAAAGGTTTTAATTTAAATTTAAAACAGTTAAATTCAACAAAAAAGAGACATTTTCAATAAAAAATAAATTTTTGACTAAAATTATGGAACAATTAGCTGGATTAGTTAAATTTTCGGTTTAAAAAACTCATTTTCACCAACAAAAACAAATTTTCAATAAGATAGTTAAATTTTCAACCAAAGAGATCAATTTTTTATGAAAACTATAAGTCTTCAACCAAAAAAAAGAGAATTTTTAACAAAACAGATTAACTTCTAACCAAGTAGTTGAATTAAAAAAAAAAATGAATTCTGAACAAAAAATGTAATAGTTTATATTTCGACAAAAAAAAAAAAAGATTTCAATTTTATATTAAAAGCACTTAAATTCAACAAAAAAAGACGAATTTTCAACAAGAGTTTAATTTTTAACGAAGCAAATTTTTCGGTCAAGGAAGAAAAAAAATACCAACCAAAATGTTGAATTTTGAAGTAAAAAGATTCATTTTCAACCAAAAAGATTATTTTCTACCAAAGAAGACGAATTTTTAACAAAATTTGACATTTTTTTAAACAAAATAGTTTAATTTTAAACCGAGCATTCAAAAAGATTCATTTTTAACTAAAATGTTGAATCTGTAACTGGAATAGTTGAATTTTCAATCAAAAAATATAAATTTTCAACCAAGAAAATTAATTTTCTACAAAAAAACATGAATTTTTAACAAAGAAGCTTACTTTTCAAGCAACTAGTTGAATTTTTAGTAAGAAAATGAATTCTTAAAGAAAAATGTAATAGTTGATATTTCTACCAAAAAATACTTAAATTTCAAATAAAAAACAGTTGAATTCAACCAAAAAGATGAATTCTCAATAAAAAATTTAATAATTAATACGTCAACGAAAAACAGATTTTAACTTAAATCAGAAACAGTTGAATTTAATCTGGAAAGACGAATTTTTCACAAAATGGTTTCATTTTTAACCAAAAATATTACTTTTTAACAAAAAAGTTAATTTTAAGACAGATAGTTGAATTTTCAACTAAAATTATGAATGTTCAACTGGAATAGTTGAATTTTAAACCAAACAGATTAATTTTCAACTAAGATGATGAATCTTTAACTGAAATAGTTTAGTTTTCCACCAAAAAGATACATTTTCGACCACGAAGATTAATTTTCTACGAACAAAAACAAACGAATTTTCTACAAAATACTTGAATTTTTAACATAGAAGCCTAATTTTCAACCAAACAGTTGAATTTTCAATCAAAACGGTGAATTCTTAAAGAAAAACGTAGCCGTTGATATTTCAACCAAAAAATACCTAAATTTTAAATAAAAAAAATTGAATACAACAAAAGAATATGAATTCTTAACGAAGAATGTAATAGTTAATATATCAACAAAAAGATTTAAATTTAAATCAAAAACTGTTGAATTTAAGAATAAAGCACTAATTTTTAACAAAATAGTTTAATCCTCATCCAAAACACATAAACAAAATACATGCACTTTCAACTAAAAAAGATAAATTTACAACCAAAAATTGAATTTTCGACTAGAATGATGGAATAATCAGCTGGAAAAAGAGATTCATTTTTAACAAAAGAGTCACTTTTAACTAAAAAGTTTAATTTTCAACTAAAGTGATAAATATTTAACTGGAATACTTCAGTTTTCAACCAAAAAGATTCATTTTCAAACAAAACGTTTCAATTTCTACCAAAAAGAGACAATTTTTCAACAGAATACATGTATTTTCAACGAAATAGTTGAATTTTTAACTAAAAAGTTGAATATTTAAATGAAATACTTGAATTCTCAACAAAAAAATGAATTTTTTAATAAGAAGATTAATTTTCTACCAAAAAAGACAATTTTTCAATAAAATACATAAATTTTCAGATAAAAAAAATTTATTTTCCATTAAAAACATTTTTTTAAACTAAGGTGATGAATTTTCAACTAAAATCATGAATCTTCAACTGAAATAGATTAATTTTAAACCAGAAAGATTAATTTTCGACCAAGAACATCCTACCAAAAAAGAAGAATTTTTAACAAAATACATGAATTTTCAACTAAAAAAGATACATTGTCAACCAAAAATTAAATAGTTTGAAAAATGAATATTTAAACAAAAAGATGAATTTTCAAATAAAATGATAAAATTTTCTATTAGAATAGTTACATTTTCAAACAAAGGAATGAATTTGCAACTGAAATAATTGAATTTTCAACAAAAAAGATTAATTTTCAACTCAAATAATGAATCTTTAACTGCAATAGTTAAATTTTGAACCAAAAAGATGAATTTTTAACTGAGAAGATTAATTTCTACCAAAAAAGACGAATTTTGAACTGAAATAGTCACATTTTCAGTTTAAAAAATTAATTTTTTAACCAAATAAAAAAAATTTTTTTTAACAAAACAGTTAAAGATTTAACTGGAATACTTAAATTGTTAGTAAAAAAAATTAATTTTCAGACAAAGTAAAAACGAATCTTTAAGAAAATAGCTCATTTTTCAATCGAAGGGCTGAATTTTTCATTAAAAGGATGAATCTTTAGCCAAAAAAATTAATTTTCAACAAAAAAGTTTAACTTACAACCAAATAATTAAATTTTCATTCCAAAAAAGATGAATTTCAAACGATAAATGTAGTCAAGAGATAGAAAGTATTTCAAACAAATTGTTAAATTTTCAACCAAAAAGGTAAGTCTTAAACCAACAAGATTACTTTTTTACCAAAAAGAACGAATTTTCAACAAAATACATGAATTTTCAACCAGATACTTAAATTTTTAATTAAAAACGACCCATTTTTAACCAAGAATAGAATAGTTAAATTTTCAGTTAAAAAAATTAATTTCAAACCCAAAAATGAATTTTCATAGAAATAGTTAAATATAGTAATATAAAACTACTTTTACAAATGAAGAATCATTATTATTTTATTTAATATTGCAATTGAAAAAATTAGTCATGCTCTCAAAAAAATTCCGTGACTTAAAAAAAAATCCCTGACATTTCCAGATTTTTTCAGATATATAAAAATTTCCTGACAATTTCAGGTTTTCCAGGTGGGTAGACACCCTGAACACTGATGTGTGCGAAACAAAAAAAAATTAACCACCTGTAAATTACAGAAAACTTTGAGGAATTCAAAAATCTCATCGTTTTTGGAAGAAGCACCTTGGGAGAAACGAGTCACTATAGTCATCGGATTCATTCACAATATTCAAAATCGATTGCAATTGATTCTGGAAGTCTTGAAAGCAGCCCCAGTACCTTGGAGTTCTACGATGTTTTCTCTTGCTGATCAAAGTTACGCTTACGATCACATTTTGGTCTCTAAAATTAGAACGGAAAGAAATTCTATTCCTGTTAAGCTGATTCTGAAAAAATACGGTTTTGAGCACGTCGGGATAAATAATGTTAGTAATCTAGTTTTTTCAAAATGATCTCTTCCTTGGAAATTTTCAAGACAGTTATAATCTTTCTTTTAGAGACTGATAGGCTGCATAATTAAAAAAGGCGATCTGAACATGATGAATGATATTTTAGAATTGACGAAAACTGATCGCTCTATGAGAATTTCAGCTTTAGCATCTGCTATTAACAAATTCTTGCTTAAAGGGTAACTTCTCGAATTAATTACATTTTGTCAGATAGAATATGAATTCCGTTCAGAGACATTAAGAAACAGTTTCATTACAGAGATATTTCTAGAGCAATGGATATAATAAATGAGTTAGATGATAATGTTGCTGAGCATTGTTGCAAACAGATCATTAATTATGTAATGGGTGCCCTGATGTTGAAGGTATTTCTCGAATTAGATTTGTATTTAAATTATTCAAATCTTTTTGATTTAAAACACTAATGTTGTAAATTCCTACCTTAATGCCATTTATTGCTTTTTAGACAATTAACAAATCCCTGGGCCATTTCATTGAAGTATTTAACGTTGTGGAAAACAAGTTAAGAGATATTTTAAAGCGTACGAAGCAAGCCTCAATGAATTTCGACGACACTCTTCTCAATATACCACATATAAAAGCCATTTATAATTTGAGAGCAAAGTTCAATATCAACGTCAATTTTTCACAATATCACAAGCAAAAGCAGAAAATTCTTGAGGATTACATTACAGAATTAACAAGTGGTAAAATATATAAGGGGCCGTGCATAAATTACGCTATTTTTTTCTGAAATTTTAAACCACGTACATCTCTTTGTTGGGATCTGTAAGTTATGCCCCCCGCCCCGCCTTTCTTACGTAATTTCTGCAAACTAAATTTTTTCGTGAATTTCATCATTACTATTTCTTATGAATTAACAAATTTGAATTTAGCCAAAAAAGATTAAATTTTTACCAAAACAGATGAATTTTCTAATCAAAAAGACAAATTTTCAACAAGAGTTGCATTTTGAATCAAGAAATATTTTTCTGTTAATAAATTTCTTCGAAAATGTTGAATTTTCGAGACAAAAAGACGATATTTGTGCAAAACAGTTCAATTTTCTACGAAGACTATAAGTTTTATACTAAAAAAGATGAATTCTCATCAAAGCACATTAACTTTTAAACAATTAGTTGAATTTTCACCCAAGCAGATTAATTTTCCACCAAAAAAGACGAATTTTCAATAAATTACATACATTTTCAACCAAATAGTTGAATTTTGAAACTAAAAAGATCAATTATTACCCAAAAATGGAATAGTTAAATTTTCATTGAAAAAAATTATATTTCAATAAAAAAACGAATTTTCTACAAAAAAGTTGAATTTTCTGTAAATCAGATAAATTTTCTGCTATTTTTTTGAATTTTCAAGACAAAAAGATGAACTTTCTACAAAAAATTGAATATGCAACCAAGTCTTTAAATTTTTATTTAACAAAATTTATTTTTAACAAAAAAAACTAATTTTTATCAAAGTAGCTTAATTTTGAACCAAAAAGATGAATTTTCAACAAAATACATCAATTTGCAAACAGTAAGTTAAATTTTCAACCAAGAGGATTAGTTTTCTACCAATGAACACGAATTTTCAACAAAATACATGCACTTTCAACTGAATAGTTGAATTTTGAACTAAAAAAGATAAACTTTCAACCCGAGAATTTGAATTTACAACAAAAATTTTCCATTTTGAACCAACACAGTTTCATTTTTAACTAAAAGGGACGAAATTTCTTCAAAAAGAGATCAATTTTCAACCGAAAGGACGAAAGTTCAACAAAATAGTTGAATTTTTAACAAAAAAAAAATGTTGGTCAAGACAAATTTTTCACAAAACAGTTGAATTGATAACCAAAAAGGATGATTTTTTAACAATATTTTTGAATTTTCAACGTGATAATTAAATTTTGAACCAAATAATACAATTTTTAACAAAAAAAGATGAATTCTTAACCCGAATTTAATAGTAGACTTGTTTGCTAAAAAGGATGAACTTTCAATTTGAATTTTCAATTCAGTTCGCATTTAGGTGGAAAACTAGAAAAAGGAAAAAGACTTAACCCTGCGATAAACAGGAATTTTGATCATTTATATACTAGAGAATAATAGTAAATAAATATTTAAGTTCATTTTTAACACTTTAAAATATTAGGATAAAAAAGTGGAAATTTTGCTTAGAAAATAATAGGTGAGAAACAGGTGTTTAAAATTAAATATATTTAACATTATTTTGTTTTTAGTGATTCACAAACTTAAAAACATCTAACGTAAGAATTTATTTCCCAAGGAATTACGTAATTTATGAACGGCCCCTGGGAGAATGATTTCTTGCTATAAACGAATTTGATATTTGAAGATTTTATTTTCCTTTTTTTCTCCATTTTTTTCAGAAATTAAAACTCAAGACGAGGCTATTTCGATTCCTTTGATTTACAAAAATGCAAAAAAAGTAGCAGATTTACTAAAAGCGCCGAAGTTACTTATCGAGAGTCTTTTATGTCAAAAAACGGACAAGATCTGTATGTTAAATTATGTGGTTTCGTAAGTACAGAGGCTTTTTAAAATATTTTTATATTGGTTTATTGCAAATAATATGTGAATAGTGATTAATAAAAACTGCTCTTTATCAGAAAAACAGCTGCGAAAATGAGTGAGTTTGAAGAATACAATGCTTCGTACGTGCAGAGC
The DNA here is from genome assembly GCA_032357855.1 of Amphibolips quercusostensackenii. Taxonomy (NCBI): domain Eukaryota; kingdom Metazoa; phylum Arthropoda; class Insecta; order Hymenoptera; family Cynipidae; genus Amphibolips; species Amphibolips quercusostensackenii. The sequence continues at coordinate 137,739 of JAUELO010000330.1, forward strand.
ATTTGTTTAACGTCGATGTTGAACAAAGAGAGCAGCTCTGAATTATCAAAAGGCATTACAAAATTATCTGTTTCTTCAATATGTACAGGACATAGCAGTAAGTATATAATTATGTCCATCGTTGGACGATTTACAAATACTCTTTGAGATCAGAGGCAGCGGAGCCCTAGGGGGCACAGGGGGCAATGCCCCCTCAGAAATCAGGGAGGGGCAAGGTATTGATTTTCCCCGCTCTGAAATCGAATGATTAAATTCATCGGATTGTTCAAATTTTTTCAAAAATCTATCTGAAATCTTTGTGAAATAATTGAAATATTTGTAAAATCTTTGTGAAATCTTTTAAATCTGCCCGAAATCTTTGCGAAATATTTGAAATCTTTGTAAAATCTTTGAAATCTATGGACAATCTTTAAAATATATCTAAAATATTTGCGAAACATTTGAAAACTTTTTGTAATCCTTGGAAAATCATTGAAATATTTGTGAAATCTTTTAAAAATATTTGAAATATTTTAGAAATATTTTATAATATTTGTGAAATTATTGAAGTCTTTGTGAAATCCTTGGGAAATCTTTGAAATCTTTGTGCACTCTTTGAAATCTATTTGAAATCACTGAAATACTTAAAAAAACATTAAAACCGGTTTAAAATCTTTCTGATATTTTTGGAAATCTTTTGAAAATTTTTGAAATATTGTGAAATCTTAGCGAAATATTTGAAATATTTTTTAAATATTTGATAATATTTGTGAAATTATTGAAATTTTTGTGAAATCCTTGGTAAATCTTTTAAATCCTTAGAAAATAATTAAAATCGTTTTGAAATCTATCTGAAATCTTTGCGAAATATTTTTAATATTATTGAAATTATTGAAATCTTTATACAAACTTTGAAATTTATCTAAAATCTTAGCAAAATATTTGAAAACTTTGTGAAATTTTTGAAAAATCATTTATATGTATATTTGTAAAAGCTTTGTGAAATCTTTTTAAATCTTTTAAAAATATTTGAAATATTTTTGAAATATTTGATAACATTTGTGAAATAATTGAAATCTTTAAAATCATTAGAAAATCATTGAAATCTTTCTGATATTTTTGGAAATCTTTTAAAAATATTTGAAATACTTTAGAAATATTTGGTAATGTTTGTGAAATTATTGGAATCATTAAAGTCTCAATGGAATATTTGAAATCTTTAAAAAATCACTGAAATATTTGTGAAATCTTTGCGAAATATTTTTAAGAAATTCAAATATTTGATAATATTAGTGAAATTATTGAAATCTTTGTGAAATCCTTGGGAAATCATTAAAATCTTTGTAAACTCTTTGAAATCTATTTGAAATTTCTGTGAAATAATTGAAATCTTTGAAATCCTTAGAAAATCATTGAAATCGTTTTGAAAGCTATCTGAAATCTTTGCGATATATTTGAAATATTATTGAAATTATTGAAATCTTTGTACAATTTTTGAAATATATAAAAAATCTTTGCGAAATATTTGAAATCTTTGTGAAATATTTTGAAGTCTTTTCAAAGTATTTGAAATATTTTTGAAATATTTAAGAATATTTGTGAAATAATTGAAATCTTTGAAATCCCTAGAAAATCATTGGAATCTTTCTGATATTTTTGGAAATCTTTTTAAAATATTTGAAATATTTGGTAATTATAAATAAAATAATATAATAAATAAATAAATAAATAAAATATTTGGTTTGTGAAATTATTGAATCATTGAAGTCTTATTGAAATATTTTAAATCTTTAGGAAATCATTGAAATATTTGTGAAATTTTTGCGAAATATTAAAAATATTTTTTAAATATTTGATAATATTTGTGAAATTATTGAAATCTTCGTGAAATCCTTGGGAAGTCATTGACTTTTTTGTGAATTCTTTGAAGTCTATTTGGAATTTTTGTGAAGAAATTGAAATATTTTTGGACTATCTGATAATATTTGTAAAATTATTAAAGATCGTGTGAAATTTTTGGGAAATCATTGAAATATTTGTGCACTCTTTAAAACCTATCTGAATTTGTATGAAATATTTTTAATTTATCCGAAATCTTTGCGAATTATTCGAAATATTTGTGAAATCTTTAGGAAATCATTGAAATCTTTGTGAAATTTTTCTGATATCTTTGGAAATATTTTGGAAATATTTGGTAATATTTGTAAAATTATTGAAATCATTGAAGTCTTTCTGAAATGTTTTTAATTTATCCGAAATCTTTGCGAAATCTTTAAAATCTTTACGAAATATTTAAGCAATCATTGAAATCTATCTAAAATTTTTGCGAAATATGTAAAATCTTTGGTAAATCATTAAAATGTTTGTACAATCTTTCTCAAATCTTTTGAAATCTTTGCGAAATATTGAAAATATTTCTGAAATATCTGATATTTGTGAAATTATTTAAATCCTTGTAAAATCTTTGAGAAATAATTGAAATCTTTGCGTGTCTTATAAATCTATCCCAAATATGTGCTAAATATTTTAAATCTTTGTGAAATAATTGAAGTCTTTGTGAAATCTTTTAAAAATCTATCTGAAATCTTTGTGACATCTTTGGAAAGTCATGAAAATTTTTGTGAAATCTTTTAAATATATCGGGAATCTTTGGGAAACCTTCAAAATTTTTGCGCAATTTTTGGGAAATTATTAAAATCTTTGTGCAATTTTTGAAATCTATCGGAAATCTTTGTAACATAATTGAAGTCTTTGTGAAATCTTTTACGTCTATCCGAATTCTTTGGAAAATAATTGAAATTTTTTTGAAATCTTTTAAGTATATTGAAAATCATCCCGAAACCTTAAAAATTTTTGCGAAATCTTTGGTAAATTATTGAAATCTTTGTGCAATATTTGAAATCTACCTGAAATCTTTACGAAATTGTTAATATCTTTGCGGAATCATTGAAGTTTTTGTGAAATCTTTCTGAAATCTTTGGAAATCTTTGCAAAATATTTTAAATTTTTTGAAATATTTGTTAATATTTGTAAAATTTGTAAAATCTTTGGAAAATCATAGAAATATTCGTGAAATCTTTGGCAATATGAATTTTACACTTGTATTTATTATTATTCATTATTTACTATTTATTGTTTATTTATATGTTTATTATTCATGTAAAATTTTTGTACAGTATAATATTATACTATGCACATATTGTGCTATTTAATATGATAATTCTACGCCCCTGCCCCAACCTAGAAAAAAAAAGGCTCCGCTGCTTCTGTTTGAGATACAGGGTGCATAGTCTTTCCCCTGTTCCCAATGGGTTTCCCCTTTTTCACCCTATTCTCGAAAAACTTTCCAGTTTCCCCTTTTACTTTAAATATACGATATTTGGAAAATTGGTCGTTTTAGGTCTACAAAATTATTCTTTTAAAAACTAGAAGCGCGAGTAGTGAAATCTTATTTTTTGTTTTATTAGAGAATGATCTATTATAATTAATTTTAATTTTTTTTTTAATTTGACTTATTTCAAATTAATCTATTTAGGATTTTTAAAAAACTTTAATGGTAAAATATTTTTTGTTGGATCTATACAAATTAAATATGTTTGAAGTTAACTATAATAAAGTCTGTCCACGTTAAAGATTCTTTAGTTTAAATTTGAATAACGACTGTCATTATGCTAGACATATTATAAGAATTATTGTACAATTAAAATAATATTCAAACAAGAATTACAATATTTGCAACTGATCTTAATGACATTTTTCAATTGAACTCAAAATTTAATTTAAGTGCAAATAAACCTCTTTCTTATTTTTTCTTGAATTAAGAAACATAAGCTTTTCTTTGAAACCAAAATATAGTCTTTTTTATTAAAAAACTTTTTAATTAAAATAATCTTGTATTTAAAATTATTTTATACCTTACGGTTTTAATTTGAAAATATTCATAGTTATGTCTTCTATTTTTACTTCGTATATTAACATTTTTTTAAAATAAATACTATTTTTAGTCCTCAGAGAAGTTCAAGTAATAAGCGTTTGAAATTAAAAAATTTTGATTTTTCAATATTAGACAATTTCTACACGTTTTAAATTCAACAATTTCTGAATGATCAATTGTACATCAACTTTTCTAAATATAAACAATTTTTTATTAAAAATTTAAAAAATATTGCTATTTAAAATTTAACAACATGTGACTAATAATATTTATGAAAACAGTTTTATTTGAACGGGTTTTAAAGGGAAATTTGATTAAATTTTTATTCGTGGAATTTCAAATAATTTCTACATATTTTAGTGGATGTTACGGGGCTTTGACGAATTTCTGGAGAACTTTAGGGGGTAAAATTAATTTTATATTAAGGGATTTCTAAGGTTTTCAACAATTTTAAGGGATATGAAGGACATAACGAAATTTCAAAGGATTTTGAAGATTTTAAGTTATTTTAAAAATTCCAAAAAATTTCAAGAGATTTCGTTTCAAACAATTTTAGAACTTTTAATATTAAAAAATTATTTCTTATGGATTTTTAAATACTTTATGTTTTCAATATTAGAAAATAAAAATCCAGGGACGTGAATGCCCGCGTGTATTTTATTTCAATGGGGGTTTTTTTACCTAAATTTTAATTATTAATTTAAATTTAATTTACATCCAAGGAATTTCTAGAAAACTTTAGGGAATAACATATATTTTATTTCATGGATTTCTACGTATTTCAACAATTTCAAGGGAAATGAAGGACATACAATTTCAATGGATTTTAAAGATTTTAAGTTATTTTAAAAGATTCCAAAGAATTTCAGCAGATTTTGTTTTAAGGAATTGTAGAACTCTTGATATTGAAAAAAATCTTATTATGGATTTTTAAATACTTGATGTTTTCAATATTAGAAAATAAAAATCCAGGGACGTGAATGCGGGCATGCATTGAAATGCATTAAATACTTTAAATGGAAAGTGTGAAGTAATAATTGTAGACTGGGAAATTCAAATTTTTTTGGTTTTAAATTAAAATTGTTTAAAGTTGCAGAATTAGTAATGAAAGACTTTTTAAAATGCTGTACTTTTTTTTAATTATCAGAATCTAATATAATTTCAGATTATTTTTTTGTTCAACTGATCAATTTAGAAGCGCGTAAAATTAAAGACATGTAAATTTAAACTTTATCCTAAAATTTGCATTTAAAATTCTTCATAGTTGGATAATTTTCTATTAAAGAGAGTAAAAAATTGAGAATTTCAGTCTGATACTTTCTAAGTTGGACAGTTTTAATCTAGCAGTGTATGAAATTTAATAATTTTTAATTACATTTTTCAAATTTTTATTTCAAACTGGAAAGAATGATTTTAAACAGAAAGCTTTTAAATTAGTACAATTCTTAGATTGTAGAATATTCTAAATTTATTGTTTCAAATTTAAATGGTTAAAAATTGTGCAATTAAGAAATTAAAGCCTTTTAGTACTTCACCTATGATACATTAATTGCATTCACAATCAGATAAATTAAGATTGAAATTTCAAGAATTACGCAATTTCAAATTAAAAGCGCTTCAAGTTGTACAATTTTCAACTAAAGAATTAAAAATTAAAAACAATCTGTTTGAAAGTTTAAATTGTTCAAATATGTACAATATTCAAGTACAATAATATCAATGTGAATAATTTTGGATTGAAAATTTACAACTGTGACAATTTTCAATTGCCTAATCTTAATAATACAGTTGAACAATTTTTAGAGCTTCTTATTTCGTTCTGTTGAATTTTGTTGAGTAATTGATCAATTTGAAGTTTGAAGCTTTCCATGTAGCAAAAATTGAGCTTTCAAAGTTGTAGAGTTTTATTTAAAATTAAAAGAATTCTTTATACTAATTTGATTTATTTATTAATATTTTATTAAGTAATTAATTTCTATTTAATAATTTTAATTACTAATTAATTTGATTAAATTTTTAATAAAAAGCGTTTAAGTAGAACAATTTTTAAATTTGAAAAATTTTACATTTTTCTTTTCGATAATCAGGAAATTTTAAATTAAAAGCACGTCAAGTTATACAATTCCGAATTAAAGTACTGTCTAAATCAAAAAACCACTGACTGGCTTAAAATTTAAATTATTCCAAATCCTACAATTTCCAATTGAAAGGCTTAATATTTAAATAATTTAGTTGAATACGTAAAAAATTGAATGAGTTTAGATTGAAAATTTATAAATGAGACAATTAAAATTGTTCAATCTTGTATAATTTTAAATTGGAAGTATTACTTATTTAACAATTTTCAGTTCTTTTAATATAATTAGTTACATTTTGATTATCCTAAATGTAAAATTATTAAGTTTTGAATAAGCGCCGTTTGAAAATGTTTCATTTGAATGATTTTTCCGCTTTAAGACCTTGAAATAAAAATGATTCAATTTTAAACACAATTTTGAATGTTTTTGATTCACAGATTGTCTAATTTTGATACCTTTGAATTTGTACAATATTAAATGTTTGAGTTTAAAATAGTTCAATTTTAAATGTTTCATTTTTAATTTGAAACGCTCCCTGATGAGTATTGGTTAGCACAAGATTGTTTAATTTGTACATTATTCTTTGTAAATTTAAATTATAAGTTGTTTAGTTTTGAAGATTTGAATTTGAAAATTATTTATTTTCTTCTGAGTGTTAAATGGAGACTCTGATAAAGTATCTGAAAACTGCAAACTTTCTGGTTTTCAGCTGAATTACAAAGCAGTTTGGCATTGAATAATTGGGTGAAAACTTACAATGAGGCTTGTTGTATGAAAACCAATGAAATCGATTCAATGACTTTATCCCAGTGGACACTGTATACGATTTATACAGACACTACTGTTTCTTCAAGATCGACTTTGTTGAAAATCTTTCAAGATTCGTTAAAGATTTACTTACTGTGCAGAGGTACACACATTAATTTCTATATTTTAATTCCATAAGAATATTTTTTACTAAACTTTAATATCTAGATAGTCTTTCAAACATTAATTATTTATTTTTTTATTAATATATATATATATATTTATTTATTTATTCATATTTGTTTACCCTCTAGCTGCAACCGGCGACATTATTTGCTCTACGAATTTTTATGAATCTTCAAAAGAGGTTTGCATATCATATGTTACAATTTTTTTTTGTAAATTTGATAATCATGCACCTTTTTAGCACTAATTTCTTCATTTCAAAAATATCTCTAGGATGAAATCGGGAAGTTGTTGTTCCACTGGATGGAAAATGTAAATAAAATTCAAATTGACCACTTGGATTTTTCAACACTACAAATTATAAAAACATTACACTTCAGCTGCTGTTACGCTTTAACAGCAAACGAGAATTCCCAAATAAAGCATGCTATGTGCCAATATTTGCTTTCACTATTGCAAAAAGTAATAAGCACTCGTTCATTTGACTTACAATTAGGATTGGTTTGCCTCTTTATGCTTCCCGAATCTAAAAGTTTAAAATGGTTCCCTGCCGAGAGTAAATCGTAAGTAATTCATTAGCTCCTACTAGAAAAAAAACACGCGCGCTATGCGCGTGATTATTATTTTTTGTCTTACGCAAATTATTTTAATTAAAATACAAAATTAATATTAATAAAAAAATTGTGTATTTCATAGTATCTATTATCTAAAATAATATAAAAGAAAAGTAAGGACAATATTTCCGATTATTGATTAAAATTGATATCTTTACTTCAGAATCAAGCCGTTTCATTTTCGTTCAAAAATACCAATTTCCGACAAAAAACACTAACGTAACCTAAAGTTGTTTAAAACTGTTGTTTAATTTTTTAAGTCAAAGACAAATGATTTTTGTTTAAAGTAACCATTATCCGGTAAAAAACGTTAACATATCCTATTATTGTACAAATATTGTAAATATTCTGTGAAATCTAACACAAAATTGTTTAAGATTGCCAAATATTTTTTTTAAACTAATGTTTTTTGTTTAACAAGGAGATACATTGAAGTTGGAAATTATTTTTAAATCTCATAAATTCACTACTGAGAGTCAATTCGATGGATGTTAATTTGCCAAAACATTATTTGTCAATGGCGACCCATTTCCGAAAAAATCGACTTTTAAATTTTTCTTTTATAGATTGAAATGTTTATTTATTAAATTCTCAGGTGAAATTATGTAAATATACTATTTTTAACACTTGTTTTTAATTAAAAACTTCGCTATTTTCCTAAGTTTTTAAAAGTTCAAAATGGCATTTTCAATTTTCATCATTTTTCAACAGTAATTTTTCAAAAGTTAAATTTTAAACTCTTGAAAATTGAAAAATTGAACTTACAATAGTTAAAAAGTCAATAAAAAATGTACTTCCATTTTCAATTTTCTTCCATTTTTAACGGTTGAAAATTCATTTTTTGCGACAAAAAACACTAACATAATCCGAGATTTTTAAAAGATTCTGAATCTTATTCAAATTACAATGACTGTTGTTTGAAAATACCAATTTTTGATGCAAAGCGCCGACGTAACTTGGAATTGTTGACAAATTATAAATCTTTGAAATATAATTATTTTTTGAATAAAAATGTCAATTTCGAACGAAAAACGCTAAAAGAATCCGAAATTGGTGAAGCTAATAAATTTTATTATTTTAAACAAAAATCATTGGATTAAAATCTAATTGATTGGATTTGAAAATGCCGATTTCGGGTGTAAAGCGCCAAAATTTTCCAGAATCGTCAAAAAGTTGTGAATCTAATTTTCAAAAATTAAAAACAATCGTTTTTGACGGAAAACACTAACATAATCCTAAATTGTTAACAGAGTCTAAATCTTGATGAAATTCTAAATATTTTTGTTTGAAACATACAAAATTCCGGTGTAAAACTTCAAGATGACCCAAAATTGTTAAAAATTTGTAAATCTTCAAAAAATATATTTTTAATGATTAAATGTACCAAGTTCCGACGAAAAATACTAGCATAATCCAAAATGGTTAAAAAGTTTGAGAAGTTCTTTAAAATATATTTTTTTTATCATTGACAATACCAATTTTCGATGAACAACGCTAACGTTATCCAGAATTGTTAAGAAATACTAAATCTTGATCAAATCATAATGATTTTTGTTTGAAAATACACATTTTCGATGTAATAGGCCAACGTAACCTACAATTGTTCGGAAATTATGAATATTTGACATTTAATGATTTTTTAATAAAGATTTCCCCTTTCGCCGAAAATGACTAACACAATCCAATATTGCTCAAGTCTGGAAATCGTATTAAATTAAAAAGTTCATTTGACTTAAATCTAATGATTATTGTTTAAAAATAGGAATTTTTGGTGTAAAACGCGTAAGAGTATTAAAAAGCGCAAATTTTTTTTAATTCGCACAATGTTTCATATGATTTTTCTAATTAAAAGGCATTATTTGTTGATTTAATTTTCAAAATTAAAAATTTAAGATATAAAATATTTTCAAGTAGTGTAAAGCCAATGAGATTTTCAATAAAAATAATTGCAAGATTTTTTAGACATATCATTACACCACTTTTTTTAAACAGGATTTATTTATAGAACAATTTGTGCCCAAATATTACATTCTCATTTTTTAAATATTTGTGTACTAATATAGCTGTAGTTATCAAGCGGATTATATTCGTCACCGAACGATATCACAGCTAGGTTGGGAGTATTTCCATTTATTAAATGACGAGATGCAAGAGGAATATAATAAGTACAAAACATTGCATTATTGGGCGAAAAAGTTATCCAAATACGGAATTTCCTACAAAGGTTTTTACTTTATATCTTTTTGATCATTATCGCCCGATTAAGGCCCCTGAAAATCATCGGTAAATCGGACTTCATAAACTGCGTCCCAATGGAGAAGCCATTTTATCTAGCTTTTTTTATTCCTTTGGCCTCAGTTTATGGAGTTCGATTTACCGATGATTTCCAGGGACCCTAATAGGTTCAAGACTTTAACGTGCATTTTACAGAAATGTTCAACAGCAGTACTGAGAGTAGGCGTGAAATTTTAAAACGCGGAATGAGTTCCAAAATAGAGTTTTCGGTTGAACTCATTGAAGAGTTTTGTAAAGATTTTCTGTTTGATTTGGACGACTGTCTGATGCTTTACTTGGAAGTATTGTTGAAAAAGTGGAATCCAACTCTGAATACAGTTACTGTAAACGGAATTAAAGGCAAGTTGCTAAATTAGAGCACGAATTGACTAAGGATCAGGTAAAAATAATTACAATAATTAAAAATGTTTTCAGAATTGAAGATTGACGAGAACGAAGTGAAGAAACTTGAAACAGCGTGTAAAAACGTCGTCAACAAAATCGAAGACAAAAACCGTCTGGGGACCCACATTACTTTAATAGAGCCTCAAGTAAAATGAACAATGATGAAATATTTATGAATAGAGATTAAATATAATTAAATTAATGACTGAATCCATTTCAAATCAGGCAGGTTCTACATCTCTCAGCGACGGAAAATATTTTTTAGAGAAAATTAGGCGACATGTATTTTTCTGATTAAAAAAGTTTCAAGAACAGAAATTTTTTCTTGAAATTTCAAAAGTTTAGAGCTTATTAAATATTGCAACTTTATTTTCAGATTCTGATGAGTTTTACTGGCCTTTTTTGAAGTCCACAGGAAAATTGAAAAAAAATTTCTAATTCTGAAAAACCCACACTTATATTTTTGTCCAGTTTTTTTTGTTGCTAAATTTTGATTTTTATAAGGATTGTGTGACTTTATGCGTGATAAACCATTTTCATGGCCACGAGGATAAAAAAAATCGAATCTAATTCTCCTATTCACAAAAATGGTTTAGCCCCCAAAAAAATCACAGGATGTGTTCCTTGTAAAAGGCCAAATTTAACAAAAAATTGACGAAAAATGTAAGTGTCTGTTTTTTGTAAAAATCGATTGTTTATACTTTCAAAAAATTTATCTTGTTAATTTTGAACTTTCTTCCAATTTCACGACAAATTAAAAAAAAGGCCAGTAAAACTGAAAAAAATTCGAAAAGAAAGTTGGAATATCTGAATTAGGTCTTAACTGTAGAAGTTTATTTTAAAAAGTTGTGTTTTTTTTAACTAGACGTCAAAATTCAAATATTTGT
>JAUELO010000330.1:171954-189013 GCA_032357855.1 Amphibolips quercusostensackenii
GACTGAAAATCCATGAAAAATAAAATATCCGAATAACACAATTTCCGTATTTTTCGAATTGGAAAATTACCAAATAATAAAATTCACGAATTATAAAATTCGCGACACTGTGAAACTCCCGAATAATAAAATATCTTATTAATAAAATTCCCGAGCAATGAAATACGCAAATTATAAAATTTCCAAATAATAAAATTCACGAATTATAAAATTACCAAAAAATAAAATTCCCGAATAATAAAATCGTCAAACAGATTATAATATCACCGAATTGTAAAATTTCCCAATAATAAAATAACCGAATAATAAAATTCCCCACTTTTTCGAATTGAAAAATTACCAAATAATGAAACTCACGGATTATGAAATCCCCAAATTGGAAAATTACTAAATAATAAAATTCACGAACATTACACAATTCGTGAAAAATAAAATTGCCGACCCTGTATAATTCCCGCATTGTAAAATTCCCGAATAATGAAATATCCGAATTAAAAAAATCCCCAATAATGAAATTCACAAATTATAAAATTCCCGAATATTAAAATTGTCAAGTAATAAAATTCCCGAAAAATCAAATTCCCGACTAATGAAATTCCAGACCGAAAATTGACGAATAATAAAATATGCGAACTAAAAAATTTCAAAACTCAATTAATTAAATTTTTGTTATAAATTTTATTTGATTAAAAATACAATAATTAACTATTTTTATAATTTTTGTCTATGTTTAAAGTCTCTAAAATTATTATTTGAATTTGAAATAACAATAATTGAAAAAATATTTCATCCAGAAATACATTTTTTAAATTATTGTTATCTTAAATTCAAAAAATAATTTTAGAAACTGTAAACATTAAAAATATTTTGTTTGAAAAAAGTATTTAATTATTGTATTTTTAATAAATAAATAATATTTATACAAATATTTATTTGTTTAAATTCTGGAGTTTTCCAAATCGGTAATATGACAAACGGTCCGGGAATTTTGTTTTTCGAGATTTTTCAGTCGTCCCAAAAGTTAGGAACGACTGAAAATTCCTTAAAAATAAAAATCCCGAAACTGAAATTCCCGAATTGAAAAATTCCCAAATAATAAATTTTCCTGATAATTAAATTCCCGAACTGTTTATAATATTACCGAATTGGAAAATTTCCGACAGAAAATTGCCGAATTATAAAATATCCTAACTAAAAAATTCCCGAATTTAAAAAAATATAAATTTTATTTATGCATATTTTATTTTATTGAAAATGCAATAATCAAATATTTTCATTAAAAAAATTGTTTTTAATGTTTAAGGTTTCTAAAATTATTATTTAAATTTAAAATAACAATAATTTTGAAAAAAATCTATCCAGAAATATATTTTTTCAATTATTGTTATTTTAAATTCAAACAATAATTTTAGAAACTTCAAACATTAAAAATAATTTTTAAAAAGTTTGATTATTGTATTTTTAATAAATAAATAATATTTATACAAAATGTAACAGTTCGAATTCGGGAATTTTATTATTCTGAAATTTTGTAATTCGGTAATATTATAAACGGTTCAGGAATCTTATTATTTGGGAATTTTATTATTCTGGAATTTCACGGATTCGGAAATTTTATTTTTAGGGATTTTTCAGTCGTCTCAGAAGGTTCTATGTAGCATTATGGCATTACGAGCAAATTGAATTATTTTTAATTTCTCACAATTGGGCAAGTCGATTGAAAATTTTTCAATTCTGGATATTCAAAAATATTTGTCTGTGGGAAAAATCTTTTTTCTTTTGGGTAAAACTTATAGAAGTAAATAACATTGGAGTGAAAACATGTATACAAATTTTTTTCGTTAAAATATAACATTTCAAAAAATAACACAAATTTCAATTATGTTAATTTCTACTTGAAATTGTAAAAAAAAGTTTTTCATTTTTTATGCTCTGTTTAATAGATTACGGAAATACGTACATATTTATGGATCTTATGTAAAAATGGCTCATGTATCAAGATCCGTAAAAATAGAAAAAAATGGTTTGAAATTTAAAAATAAATACGTATTTCCTTAGTTTATTAAAAGAACATCAAAAAATAAAAAAGCGAATAAAATTTTTTTTGCAACTTTCGGTAGAAATAAGAGAAATTGAATTTTTCGTCATTACTTGAAATATTATATTTCAATAAAAAAAAAACATTTTCTCACATTTTTTGCTCCGAGGTTATCTACTTCCATAAACTTTACCATAAAAAATTAAAAAATTCATTTATTTCATACACGAAATTTAAAAAATTACAAAAATTAAAAATCTGAAAATTTGCAATCGACTTGCCCAATGATAAGAATTTTTTTAAAAATATATATATTTTTCAATTTGTTCGTAATACGATAAAGAAACTTTTCAGTACTATGACTAAGGAATGTAATCATTTCGTGTTTTTCGGCCGTTCCTACTATCCATTCCTCATGGAAAAAAATCTGCGCTTAAAGTCAGACCTTATTTTCAGTTTTTTCAGTATTTGTTTGCCGTAATTTTAACCCTCCCACCCCCACCCTTAACCCCTATTGAATTGAACAAATAAAGACGACTTTTCAACAAAATACTGGAATCCTCAACAAAGAAAGATTATTCAGTCAATCAAACAATTTTTATCCAAAATTTAAAATTTTCAAGTAAAAAAAATTAATTTTCAACCAAAAAGATTAATTTTCTATACTGTGAAAAACAAGTTCTCAATAAAATATTTAATTTTTGAACCAAACAGTTGAACTTCCAAAAAAAAAAAAAAAATTTTAACCAAAAATGGAATAGTTAAATTTTCATTTAAAAAATTAAATTTCAATAAAAAAAAGCTTTTCCACAAAACAGATAAATTTTCTACTAAATTGTTGAATTTGCAAGACAAAAAACGAATTTCCTATACCAGCAAGCAGTTGAATTTTCAAGCCGAAAATATGAAAGTTCACCAAAAAAGTTCATTTTCAACCAAAATGAAAAATGTTCAACCAACAAGATTAATTTTCTACTAAAAAAGAAAAATCTCAACAAAATACATAAATTTTCAACGAATTAGTTGCATTTTCAACCAAGAAGATGATTTTTAACCAAAACATGAATTTGTAACAAAATACATAAATCTTTGACCATACAGTTAAATTTTACACCAAGAAGATTAATTTTCTACCAAAAAAGACGAATTTCCAAACTAAAAAAATTTATTTTTAACGAAAAATTGAATAGTTTAAATTCCACTTGCCAAAAATTAATTTTGAATAAGAAAAATTAATTTTCTGCAAAAGTGTTGAATTTTCTACAACACAGTTGAATTTTAAACCAATGTTGAATTTTCAAGACAAAAAGGCAAATTTCCAAACCGAAGATTTGAAATTTTAACAAAAACTTTCACTTTCAACCAAATAGTTTAATTTTCAGTTAAAAAAATTAATTTTTACTCCAAAAAAGAAGTTTCAACAAAGTAGTTAAATTTTCGACCAAATAAGAGATAAATTTTTAAGAAAGTACTTCAACTCTCAACCTAGAAAATTAATTTTCTACCCAAAAAGCTGAATTTTCAATAAAATATTTAAATTTTTAACAAAAAAAATGAATTTCCAACCGAGAAGATTTTACCATAAAAGACGGATTTTTACCAAAATACATTAATTTTCAACTAATAATGATCAATTTTCAACAAAGTGGAATTGTTATAGTTACAGTTTGAAAAATTAATTTTCGACGATGACACTTAATTTTTTAACAATAAAAATGAATTTTCAACAGAATAGTTACATTTTCAACCAAAGAAGTGAATTGCCAATTGTAATGATGAATCTTCAAAAAAAAAAAAAATGAATTTAAACCAAATATTTAAATTTTCGAACAAAAAGATCGATTTTTAAGTATACATAGATTAGTTAAATTTTCAGTGGAAAAAATTAATTTTCAACAAAACAATGATATTTTTAACCAATGAAATGAATTTTCAAATATAATGAGGAATTTTCAGTCAAAAATGAATTTTTAACCTAATAGTTGAATTTTCGACCAAAAAGATGAATTTTCAAACCAAAAAGACTAATTTTCTACCAAAAAATACGAAGTTTCAACCAAATACATGCATTTTTAACTAAAAATGATAATTTTTTTAACAAAAATGGAAAAGTTGTATTTACAGTTAAAAACATTATTTTTTGACAACAAAAAACGCTAATTTCCAACCAAATAGGTAAATTGTTAACCAAAGATATAATTTTCAACAAAATATATAACCTCTCAACTAAAAAGATAAATTTCCCCCTAAAAATGGAATATTTAAACTTTCACTTAAAAATTAACTTTCAACTAATTAAAATTGATTTTTTAACAAAACAGTTAAACTTTCAATCAAAAAAGGGTGTTAAATTAAAATGATGAATCGTAAACTCAAAAAATGAATTTTTAACAAAAGTTCTACCATCAACGAAAAATTTAATAGTTTATATATCAGCTAAAAAATATTGTAATTTGAAAAGAAGAACAATTGAATTCAACAAAAGAAGACGAATTTTCAACAAGATTTTTGGAAAATATATATTATAAAATATAATAAATATGAAACATTCTTTCCCCCAAAAAGAATATTTTTTAATCAAGAAGTTGCATTATTTTAAAAAAAGCTTACATTTTCACGACAACAAATGATTTTTTAAATCGAAAAGACGAATATTTAACAGAGATTTTTTTTTTGTTAATAAAGGAAAAAAATTCATTAAAAATGTGGAATTTTCATCCCAAAAATAAAAAACCGAGATTTTTTCCCTTTCAGCTCAATAAAAATATAAAAAATTAAAAATTAAATGCTTAAAAAAAAAAGATCGAAAATAAAAAGTTCTCACCCTAAATTTAATAGAAGTCTAAATAAAAAAATGGTCTCTTTCAATTACAAAAAACGCAATCTAACGGGAAATATCGAAATAAAAAGATCAACTATAATAAAATGGTATTTTAATGCAAAATACTTGCAGTGAATTAAATTAGGTAAAGTAGATATTAATAGAACTTGATATTTCTTTTTTGTTCACAACAATACAGTAAATACAGTAGAGTTCCGTTTATTTGACGGACCTGGAAACGTACCGGACCGATTATCAGAAGAGTGGAGGGGTCTCCACCTCTACCGAAATTACGCAGTTGATGTTTAGCAAGCGACGTTGATTGGCTGCTCGGCCTGGTATCGCTGGGCTTCCTCTTTAGCAACTCTTTTAACTGCGCATGTGCGTAAAAGCGCGGGTCGATTTGAAATCAATAAATATGCAATATCAATAATAATGCTTTTCGATACATGCGCAGTTGATAAGGTCGCGCTCTGTTAGTGCTGACTAATTTGAGCGTTATTTCTGGCAATCTTTTCCGCAGTTTTTTATTAAGTTTTTTTGGAGATGTAAAACATGGATAACGAGAAAAAAGGTGAGGGAAAATCTTTAACTAGAAATAGGATAATACATGCTTTGTAGGATGAAAGCAACCGTGTTGGGGGTTGCCTGCAAACATTGTTACGAAATCTGTGTAATCGAAACGTAAAAATTCAGGGCCGTCTGAACTGTTCTAAACAAAAAATTACTTTTCTACAATAAAATATGACTCTGTAAGTAAATACTTTAAGTTTCAATAAAATAATGCTAGGCTAGGCTAGGTGAAAATGTCAACCGTCAGGAAGGTTAGCATATGTGGGACTGCAATTGCATACGAGTTTTTGGATAAAAATATTCTCAACGTAAAGGTAAGTGATAAAGGTCTGAATAGTAATATTTCTTCAGTGTAAAATCTATTTTCTTATTCGTGTCCCATTCCTTTGTCTATTAACGACCTTTCAGTGTCACGAAATAGAAGCAAATGTCCAAAAATTGAGGTACGGGAGTACCCGATCTGCTACACTAACCTGCCATTTAGGATATTTTATTTTATTTCATAAAACTGAGAGGTCGTGAATCCACAAAAGAATGAAACATGAGTGAGAAAATACATTCTACACTTGAGAAATATTACTGTTCGTACATTTATGACTTACTTTTACGTTTAGAATATTTTCTCGCAAAAGCCTGCATTCCCATGACGAAATGCTGAAATACTCCATTCAAATCTTCCCGCTCTTCGGGCCTCATTTTTTTAATTGGTCAGCCACTGCTGCGGGCGTGACCGAATAGCCCCTACAGGGACCGTGGTGGGAGGTGACGAAACTACGCTACTTCAAATAACCGAGTCTAGGGAGCTTCAGATAAGTCCACCTTCAAATAAGTGGTTCTTCAAATAAACGGAACTTTACTGTATTTATCATCTTTAAAATTTCTATAATTTCAATTTAAATTTATAGTTTTCAATGCACAATTCTAAAACAGTTTAACCTTTGAGGCTTTGAAACTACAGTTTTTTACTTCAAACTTTAAATTCGAAAATCTTTGGTTTGAAATTTCTTAATTTTTGCAGGTTTCTAATTTTAAATTTCACAATTTTGTAGTTTTTAATTCAAATATTAAAAAGGTCAGGAAAATTTCACTATTAATTCTTTAAAAATTTCATATTAAAAGCCTTAATAATTTTAATTTTAATAATTTTAGATGTAAATATAAAGCAATTTCAAACATTGGAATCATTATATAGCAATCGTGTTTTGTATTCTTTTTATTTTAAATTTTAATTTTCAATATCATATCTTAAAGTTGTCCGATTTTTAGTTAAAGATTTAACCAAATAAATCATTTTAAATTGAAGAATACTTGAATGAACAATTTCAAGAATGAATAATAATTCTAAAGAAAGTGTTCAAAATTAAACAATTTAATATTAAATAAAAAATTGAGTTGTTTAAAATTAAAATAGATAAAAATTAAAGTATGAAATTGGTACCTCAGCAATTGAATAATTTCTGTATTTTGGATGGTTACAATTTCAGAGTTCTGAATTTTCTTGTTGAATACTAAATTTTAAATTTTTTACCTTTCAGGAGTTTTAATTTTGCTATTAAAATTGGATTCTTTGAATAAAAAAAAAATTAACAATTTAAAAAGGCTTGATTTTTAAACGTCATTTTACTTAAAATTATTGAATCTTTAAAGGGTTTGAGTGTAAAAAGGTTTTAATATCACAATTTTTGTTTCCTAACATTTTTTCAGTTTTAAATGTAATTCGGGTTCACTTGATTAAGTTTCAGCATTCCGTAGTAAACATTGTTTTATTTTTAATGTTTCCCATTTGAAATATCTATTCATTTTGAACGTTTTTTTTAGAATAATTTAAATTATTGTTTGACTTAAGAAAATGTATCTTATAAGCTTTAATGTTAAATATTAATTTTTTTAAAGTAATAACAATTTAAAATTTCAGAATTTCAGAAGCTTTCATTTTTAAATATTCAATTTAGTTTTCAATTGCAAATTGTAAAAATTTTAATCGCATTGAATTTAAAATTATTCTGATTCAAAAGTTTTCAATTCTTCATTATTCAATGTTGACCGCTTTGAATTAGAAATGATACAGTTCTCCTTTCTAATGAAGTAGTCAAATTTTCAAAATTTTTGTCTAAAATTTTTTAATTTGGGGAGCATCTGTTTTAAAAATTTTCAATTTCAAACACTTTCAAATTATCTAATTTTGAACCCTTTTATGAAGAAATTGGAACGTTAAATATACTAATATATATATACACATTAAACCTCTCATAGCAAAGATTAGGTAACACGCACGTATAAAATAGACGCAATGTACAGAAAGAACAAAGTCATTTATTAATGAAGTAAGAGTGAAAAATCAATTTATGACAGAGTTGCCTGAGCAACCTCTACAGATGAACATTAGAGCTTGTACCAAACAGTTATAATCAATAAGTCCAATAATCTCGAACGCTTTCAATTCGAAATGATTAATTATTGTTTCAAAAATGTTTCAAATATAATATTTCAGAATTGGTTTAATAATGAATTTTTAAATTGTTTATATTTTTAATGTTATGGAATATGATTCAAGGTCAATAGATTTCTTGCAAAAAGGTTTGCTGATGCTCATCGGCTTCAGCAATTGATTATGTGTGAAAAAACTCTGGGAGAAAGCCGGGAGACGAAAATGATAAAAATAGTGGTCACCCTGAAATACCATTTCTTTTTTAAATTATTACGTAAATAACTTTTTTCTACATTTTATTTCCATTAAAGGTGACAGAACTGGAAAGATTTTTACCCAAGGTAGCAACCCTAAGTCACGTTGTTAATTGTACCGGATACGTCGTAGGATGGCAAGTAATAATAACAGAAACCTTCAGAAGAATAGATATTAATCCAACTCCAAAACAGATCGAAGATTGCATAAGGGCTCTAAGGCTTCTACACACTTGCCCTGTTGTTAACAAGTTAAACTTCAAGGATATAATACAGTATTGCTTTGACTGTAATCAGGCCCAATTCGCCGTTATTCTTCTTCCATTTTTGGACGATGACCAGAAGAATAATATTTTAAAGGTAATTAATTCATAATTTTTAATATTCACATTTCGGCCATTTAGTTACAGAAATACATTCTGTGAATTTTCTAGACAGTGTTGTTTATACAATTTGTTTAAAACATTAACAAATATATTGCAAAAGCCGATTTTTTTAACAGTACATTGCTGTTATGTCAATTTGAAATAGTTTCAGTGAAAGCAGAATGTACTTCAGTAAACAAATGGCCGAACAGTGCATGTGTTTATGTACTTTTGTTTGCAACATTCACAAATATGTTGGAAGGACAAAGTTTTCTGATGGAACGTCACTATTAAATCAATTTAAAGTCGGTTTGGTGAAATCATAATGTATTTCTGTGAATAAGTGGTCGAATAGTGCATTTGTTAATAGAATTGGTTTGTAACGTTAATGAATGTTGTGAAACAATAAAGTTACCGAATTCTTCATTTTTGTGAGAACAATTTCAAATCACTCTGATGAAAACGACTTATTTCCTGCCTTAAATGCCTAAATTTTACATTCGCTTATATAATTTGTTTACAAAATTAACGAAGATTACTTGGTTACAATATTTTTTATTTTGAACCATTAATGGTGGAATACAAAGATTTGCTAAAAGAAATATTTGCATGGTAAAACCACCAATTTTGAAATTTGATTATAAGGTTGTAAAAGTTGCCATTTTTCACTTTATTTGTTAACACAGAATTGTAAAAAAAAATCAATATCTATTATGAATTGTCGGCTTTAAGCTGTTTTGGAACAAATTTTCAAGTTTTGGCCTACTTTCGCTCTGTTCGTTTTCCAACTTTTTTATGATCGAATTTTAATACCCCGTCAAAGTTACCCACTCATACCAACTTTTTACCTGCAAAATTTATTTTCCATCGGACAGTATCTACTGTTAGCTTTTGGATTTAAAAATTCAAAATTTTGAAAACTAAAACAATGTTTCCTTGTAATTCATAGATTTTCACAAATTTTTTTTATATGTATGGTTATTACTAGTAACCAATAATATAAAACTAGAAATTTAGAAGAAATTTTTTTGCTCAATTTAGAATTTTTTCAAAATGGACAAAAAACTTCTTTTTAATTCAGTAAAATACACACATTATGAAAAAAGGTGAAGACCTCGAACCTGTTATTTCTTTAGCTTAAACGCCTTAAACCAAAAAAAACATTTTATCATTCTGCTGTTTCGAATTTTTTTTCCTGATTTACGAATTTTGGGACATTGGATTTTATCGCGATATTGAAATGTTTTAAAAACTATGAAAATGTTTTTCTTTTAAATGAAAGCAAAAAAAAACATGTTTCTTTGGTTAAGCTTAAGAAATTTCAGGTTTGTCATATTTAACTTTTTCCAAAAAAGTGTGCATTTAACTCAATCCAAAAAATATATTGTTTGCACATTGAAAACAAATTCTAAATTAAGCAAAAAAATTTATTTTAAATTTTGAATTTTATATTAGTGTTTACTAGTAATAACCGTACTTATGCGGGGTATTAAAAATCAATCAGAAAAAAGTTGTAAAACAAGCCGGCATATTATCTACTCGAGTTTTGAGTATATACCAGATTTCAACACGCAAAGTATTTCACAAAGATTACAAAGATTTCAGAAATTTTTCAATGAGTTCACGAAGATTGCAATAGATTTTAAAAGATTTCAATGATTTCCAAGATTTCAAAAATCCTGGAATTATGTTTCAAAAGATTTCAAGAGATTTCGTAAAGATTTCAATGCTTTCACAAACATGCCAATAGATTTCGAAAGATTTCACAAAGATTTGAAAGATTTTAACAGATTTCAAACATTTCAAATTAAATTAAATTTCAGAGTAAATGGTTTAATACCTTTTGGAAAATCATCTTTCTAGTCCAAAAGGAAAATATCAGTCGGGGAATCTGGTTGCCAAAAATAGCAACTATTGTTCATTTTCCACCTAGAAAATAGGTGGAGTATGATTGAACTCACCCTTCCCCATTTTTCAGATTTCCCTTTCCAATTAAAATAAAAAAGTTTTTATACAAATTTATAATTTATCAATAAAACCAAATTTGTTTAACGTACACGTATTATAATTTTAATAATAATTATGGACATTTTTATTTTCTAGTATTATAATCTTTCCAAGTAATCAACTGTTAAGTATTAAAATTACTTAAGAATTATTCAAATATATTCATATATTCATATTTCTTTCAATATAATAAATTTCTTCTTATTTCCCAAGGTCTTTTATTATCTCGATCTGTTTTTTTTTAAATATACGTAACAGAATGTTTCACTGAAAAAATGTATAATTTATTTTTTGAAATCTTAATAAAAGTTTATTAATATTATTTTAAAAAATAATAAGAAGATACATAACCTTTCGTTATGTATTTTGATATCACCTTGTACAGAACCAGTCAACCAATAACTTCAAATATTTGCTGAATTCTCTCATTGTGATTACGGATTTCTTTTTGAAAAAAAACGAGTCTATCTATAAAAAGTTATTTAACAAAATATCTCGAAAATCTAGTGTTCATTGATTTTGAAACCCAGATTGGCTTTTAAATAACTTGATACTGTTCCATTACATTTGAAATTTTAAAATGAAATCCGGTGGTAATTTTCTATTTATTTACGTCATGGTGGTGAAATATTTTATTGTTCTTGCAATTACAGCTGTTTAATTATCTGATTTCATAAGAGAATAAAAAGTAATTTCATTAAATAACAAAAAATTATTCATTTTCGTTAATGCTTTAATGCCGAGAGATTGATCATAGGATTTCAGGAGATTAAAAAAGATTTCAAGCTATTCCAAATAATTTCTAGAGACTGTAAATAATTGTAAAAAATTTGAAAGATTTTCGCAGAACATGTATAAATTTTAATTGATTCAGGACGGTTTAAATTAATTCTAAGAGATTTTACAAGATTTAAATCGGTTTAAAGCTTTTCAAAATATTTCAGGGCAAATAACAAAACTTTCATTTGTTTCCATGGATTTCAAAGAATATTTCAAGGGATTTCACAGGACTTCCAAAAGAATTTAATGTAACTTTAAAACATTTCAAGAGATTCGCAGATTTTGTAGAGATTTTAAGTGATTCAAGAATATTTCAAACAATTTTTAAGAACCGTTAGAAATTTGTATGAAATTCAACTAATTTTAGAAGCCCTCAAAGGATTCAGGGAGATTTGAACGATTTTTTAAAAAGTTTGCAACGGGGTTCAAAATATTTCACGGAATTGAGCACGGGATATTACAAAACTGCTAAAGGTTTCAAGTGGTTTCAAATGAGATTTCAAGGGATTTTTCTAGAGACTACAAAGTATTTTAAAATGTTTTAAGGATTTTCAGAGTATTTAAAAATATTTCAAGATATTTCACAAGATTTCAAGTTACTGCTAAAAATGTCGAGGGGTTTCACAGGATTTAAAAATAATTATATGAATTTCAAGGGATTGCAAAATATTTTGAAATATTTCAATGGGACTCTAAGGATTTCAAGTAATTCGAACAGATTGGAAAAATTATGAGACATTTCAAATGATTAAAAAAAAAAAATGTATGGGATTTCACGTGCTTCCAAAATTTTTCAATTGAATATAACGGATTTAACAAAAATTTAGGGACGAGTGAAAAATCACGAAAAAGAAAATATTTGAAATAGAAAATTACCGAAATTATTAAATTGCACGCAAATTAAAATTTCCGAATTGGAAAATTCCCGAATAACAAAATATCCGAAAATACAGAATTTCCAAAATATAAAACTCCCGAATCTAAACAATTTAAAAATTGTCTTATTATTATATAAATAATAAAGTAAAAATATTGTCATGAAATAAAAGTATTTTTTAATTATTTTTTCATCAAAACCATTTTTTATTTGTTTAGATTCAGGAATTCTATAAGTCGACAATTTTTCTGTGTCGGGAATTTTATAGTTTTAGATATTTTAGAATTCTTACAATTTCATTTCGGGAACAATCTATTTATTGAGAATTTTTAAATTTGATAATATTATAAATATAGTCGGCAATATTATAATTCGATGATTTTCCATTTCGGGAATTTTCAATTGTCGGCAATTTTGTGATTTGGGGATTTTTCTATTTCGAATATTTTGTTTTTCGGCAATTTGACAGTGTCGGAAATTTTATAATTCGTAAATTTCTCCGTGTTGGAAATTTGATTCTTTCGAATATTTTAGAATTTTAGGAATGATCTATTATTGGGAACTTTTAAATTCGATAATATTATAAACATAGTCGTCAATATCGTAATTTGGTAATATTTTATTTTTCGTCAATTTAACAGTGTTGGGAACTTTATTTTTTGGATTTTCAAGTCGTCCCAAATTTGGAAATTTTTCAAAGTATTTGAAATTATTTAATGGGATTTCATTAAGTTTAAGAAAAATTTATAGGATTTCATGAGATTCCAGAAGATTTCAAGGCATTTTAAGAAATGTTGAAAGGTTTAAAATGTTTCAAATATTAAATTGTTTTTATAGGGTTTGTGGCCAGTGAACCATTAGTAGCCATTTCTACATAAAATATGAAAATATTTAAGAAAAACGTGGGTATAGCATGTATGTTTGTTGGCTCGTAGAGATAAAAAGTATAAGTAATTGAAAACTAAATTAACGATTAAATTCAACATTTTAAGTAATTTTGAAAATCAAAATGGATCTACATTTTTAAGTAATACAGTCCCGTTGGAAACCAGAAAGGATAAAAAATCAATTATTAAAGAAACAAAATAGTTTTCAAATGATTTCATGAAGGCTTGTACACCCGATTTCAAAAGCGGTCAACTCTTGAATGTAAACCAAATAAAAAATTAAAATATAAATGGTGTTTTATTCGCAGGTTATTAAAACGACATTTAACGTATCAGACGTTATAAGTAAACTGGATATTTTATCTTCGAAAGGAGTGCTTGCAGTTTCATACGTGAGTTATATAATTTATGGTACATCATATGTATATAAATTTTTTTGTTGAGAAAATTTCACTAAAATATAATGTTTTCTTTTCATTTCAGTCTGTGCAACTATTACGAGAAATATCAAAAGACTAAGACAAGTATTTGAACGTAGCTGTTGTAAGACGATCTGGAAGCCCCGATGGACCTCCCCTGGGGCTCAAGTTGTAAAGCCTATTGTGCCACTGAACTTAGAAGATTTAAACATAAATTTGTATTTTTATAATAAATGTTTTTTTATTAAATTTTGATATTTACATGATTTGCATTTTTTTCAAAGTAAAACACTGACCTTTATTCTCGTGCCTGATCTCTGTATTCCTCAATTACTAATGATTTGTCCCTAACTATATTTACTTTGCATCCACTTGCTGAAAAATTTGATGATACAATTTTTACACGATGAACAACAAGGAAATCGGGATTATCTGGACTTTTACCAACTATTACATCAATTTCATCACCTTCACGAACCTAAGAAATGGACAAAATTATATTTTAGAAATGATTTGAAAAAAAAGAAGAAAATAAGAGTTAAGCTCTTAAAAGTGTGTCTACCCTACCTGGAAAACCTGGAAATGTCAGAGAATTTTTTAAAAATCAGGCTTAATTTAACCAAAAATTGCAATATAAAATTAAATAACAATGATTCTTCAGTTGTAAAAGTAGCTTTATATTACTCTATTCAAATATTTTGTCGATAATTCGTTTTTTTTTGTTAAAATTAATTTTTTTAAATTGAAAATTCAACTATTCTATTTTTGGTTAAAAATTAATCTTTTTTATTTGAAATTCAAGTATCTGGTTGGAAATTTACGTATTTTATTGAACATTCCTACTTTGGTTGAAACATCAACTACTACATTTTTCGTTCAGAATTCATCTTTTGGAATGAAAATTTAATAACTTGGTTAAGAGTTAAACGTTAACCTTTTTCTTGAAAATTCAATTATTCTAGTTAAAGGTTCATCATTTTAGTTGAAAATTAATCTTTTCGGTTAAAAATTAGCCTTACAGTTAAATATTTATAATTTTAGTTGAAAACTCATCACTTAGATTGAAAATGTAACTACTTTTTTGAAAATTAGTTTGCTTTTTTTTTGTTGAAATTTTTGTTTCAACTGAAAATCTAATTCTTACAATTTTTTAACTGAAAATTTAACATCAATTTTTGGTCAAAAATTTTTCTTTCTTAGTTCCAACTTCATGTATTTGTATTTTGTTAAAAATTCGTCATTTTTCGTAGAAATTAATCTTGGTTAAAAAATCTTCTCTTTGGTTGGAAATTCAACTATTCCAGTTAAGGGTTCATCATTATAGTTGAAAATTCATCTTCTTTGTTCAAAATTCAACTATTTCAATTGAATATTCAATTATTTTAGTTAAAAATTCGTCTCGTTGGTTGAAAATTAATTTTTTAAATTGAAAATTTAAATATTCAATTTTTAGTTTATAATTTATCTTTTTTAGTTAAAAATTAATGTACTTTATTGAAAATTAATTTTTTTGGTATATATTTTTTTTTTTTTGAAAATTCATCTTCTTGGTTGAAAATTCATCTATTCCAGGTAAAAATTCATCAGTTTAGTTGAAAATTCATCTTTTTTTGTTTAAAATTCAACCACTCCAGTTGAAGATTCATCATCTTAGTTGAAAATTCGTCAATTTGGTTAAAAAATATTTTTTTTTAACTGTAAATTCAACTATTCCATTTTGGCTGAATATTGGTATTTTTAGTCAAAAATTGCATCATTTGGTTGAAAATTAATCTTTTATAGTTTAAAATTCAACAAATTCGTGGAAAATCCATGTATTTTGTTAAAAATCATCTTTTTTGTCAGAAAATTAATCTTTTTGGTTGAAAATAAAACCATTTGGTTGAAAGTTAAACTCTCTTGTTAAAAATTCATCACTCTGGTTAAATTTTTTTTGTTGGAAAATTAATTTTTTAAACTGAAAATTGAACAATTTCATTTTTGGCTGGAAATTCATCTTTTTTATTTGATGATTCTACTATTTGGTTGAGAATTCATGTATTTTCTTGAAAAATAGTCTTTTTTGGTAGAAAATGAATCTTTTTAGTTAAACATTCAATATTTTTACTTTAAAAGTTAGGAATTTGAAGTGGTTTGAAATTAATTTTAATATAGTACCCACATTAATTTTACCGAAATATGCACTGAGCTTTAAGTATAAGAAGATAAAATAATATTTTGTTTGAATTATTATTCAAAATAATAGACTTAAATAGACAAATTTAAGAAATGATTACATAATTATATTTGTAGTATTTAATTATTTAATTAATCGATGGTGCTAATATATTTCAGAATATCTTGGAATATAATTTATTAAAGCTTTCTAAATGAAACATATTAATTGAATCCCTAGAAGTTGAAAAAAAGATAAACTTGCGAAACTGTAAACATATTCCGATTGTTTTAAAAAATGCAAAATATTTTAATGGCTCTGTGCCATGAAAAATTATACCTGAAAAAAACCTGGAATTGTTAAGGAATTTTTTTCCAGGATTTGGGTAGGCACCCTGTCTTATTACTTTAGTAGTAATTATGAATTAAAAAAATATTACCTCTATACTTTTTTTAAGAATTTTTTTCCCATTGACCCGTACTTTACTTTCGTAAAAGGCTAGATCTACTTTGCTGTAAATTTAAAAAATATCAATTTTTATATTTAATATGAAGATTTCAGGGTGGTTAGCGGACCGGGAAATAGGAAAAAGCCCGGGAATTTTATTTAGGATCAGGGATTTTTTTTCTATCGCAAAGTCTACTTTTTTACTAATATACTTTACTTCCTTTCTTATTGTTTTTCTCTTCAATTAGTTGAAAGGTATCAGAATTCTCTATTATATGAACCAGGATGAAGGCATTTTCTCAATTTTATAAGAAGATATTGGAAAAAAAGTGCAAATTTTAATGTTTTATTCCGATTTTAACAAAATATAATATAATAAACGCTTTATAAAGTTGATATAAAAAAGTGAAAAAATTTGAAGACATCTCATCTTTAGGAAAATAATAATAAAAATGTACATTTCTTTCAGCAGAAAAAATATTAAAAATTTTCCAACATTATTGTTTTAACTTTAAACATGTTGCACGATGCCAGCAAAATTTTTTACAAAAATGGTGATAAGCTAATACGATTTTATAGTTCACCTGTAAAATGATTCCAAGGCTATTGAAAAATGTTTATTACATTTGATTTTATTTAAATGAAAAAAAAAAAATTAAATTTGCACTACTTTTGCAACATCTTCTCAAGAAATTTACGAAATGACTTCATCCTAGCTCATTTTATAGAAATTTCCGATAGCTTTCAGCCTATTCAGGAGACAAATTTTGAACTCTAATAATCTACAGTAAACAAACTTAATAAGAAATCATCGATAAACAGGTGGTGGCACACTCGTGACCGGCAATGCAGTTTCGATTAATATTTATCACTTCACTCTGTGATTGAGGATAAGTTTGGCACGTGTAAGAGAATAATTTTTTCTTGCAACATAAATTTTTTATATGTATATTATGGTTAAATTCCCACTTCTGTACCTGTCTATACTTTAACTTGGGACAAATTACA
>JAUELO010000330.1:378231-388935 GCA_032357855.1 Amphibolips quercusostensackenii
ACTGACCCTTTGTCGCTACGCTCCTGGTTGGTTGAGCAACCGTCTTTCGACCCCGAGGGCTCTACCAGGCTCCTGTCTCATTGCGAAACTTCAGGGGCCAGCATTTCTAGGAATTCGTAAACCGGGGTTGCTTTATCGGGAGTTGAGTGCAATATAAATTTATTGCAATGATCTATTTTTTAGGGTGGCTGAGATGAAAAATTAATCCAGAATAAGGAACAAACATTAAAGTAATCGTAAAAAATAAAATTTGTTTCTTATTTTTTAATACCTGAATAAGCAGTCCCAAACAGAAATAAATGTACTATACATTTTATATAACAGAGTTTAACATAAAGTACAGAAGTTTGCATTTTTGACAAAATCGAGTGCGAAGCACAAGATACGTGATGAGAATGTGTTCGTTAAAGCCGAAGGAGCTTTAACAAAACAGAATTCACAGTCACCAAATCTGAATTGTCGATGTTTTAACCTTCACTTTCAAAAGGTCTGCGCGCGCCCCAGGTGCATTTAAACTGCGAGCGAAGCGAGCCACGCGTGATGAGAATATGTCCACGCGGCAGGCAGATTTTTTTGGTTTCCTTTATTATGAAAAACCAGAGCCGTAAATAGCCTTTCTTGCTTTCGATACAAATAAATAATTTTACCCCCCCCCACCCTAAAAAAGCAAATAACGTCGGAGGCAAATATTTAAAAAATTTAAGGGTTGAAATGGCAGGCCTCGAACACATTTTATAAATTAAATTAATATCAGTAGTAGCATACATTTTGAAAAACAATGGGGAAATAGTTTCAAGCAGGTGTTTTCCAGGGTATTACTGTTTTTTATCTGATGTACAATATAGATATCCTATAAAATTTCGTGAAATTCTTTCGAATCTTTTAGGGTATACCCTAAAATCTTTGAAATCTCTTGAAATCATTCCAGAAAATCCTGAAATCTTTTGCTGAGATTTTCTGAAAATTACTGGAAAACTCATCGATCTTTTTACCATACATCCCTTAAAATCTGTACAAATCCCTTGAAATCTTATCATTCTTTTGGAATCCATTGTAATCCCTTAAATCTGATGACATCCCTAGAAGTCCCTTGAAATTTCATTTCATTTCATTTATGAATGTGGAATCCGTAGTAAGACACAAAAATCGAATGAAATCCCGTAAACCCACTGAAATCCCGTAAAATTGTCAAAATCAGATAAAGATCTTTAGAATCCCTTGAAATCTCTGATCAGTTTAAAATTCCTTTAAATCCTTTAAAATACCCTGAAAGATTTGAAATCCCTTAAAATTGTTGAAATCCGTTGAAATTCACTGATATATATTAAAAACCTTTAAATTCTATTGAAATACTATGAAATCCCTGGAAGAATCTCAAAAATTTTCAAATCTTGTATAACCTTATAGAATCATTTAATTTTTTTGAAATCCTTTGAATCCCTTAAATATTATAAAATTTCTTAAAATCTTCGACATCTTTTTAATTTCTAAACACTAACGAAATCATCTGAAATTCCTTGGAGATTTTGTTATCTCTTGAAGTTTTCTACAAACAGGGTAGTGAAGTCAGAAATTTTTTCATTTAAAGTAATCAAAACTAAACTCCAAATTAAATTAGAAGCTTTCAACACTTTTCAATTGAAGAATTTAAAATTAAATGCCACCTAACTGCAAAATTTTCAATTATAAGTTTAGTAATAATAAACATTTTCTTTAAAACGAACATTTTTAAAGCTAGAAGTCAAATTATTTTAAATGTAAGTCGTTTCATATTATTAATTGTTAAATTTGTATTTCACTATCACTTACAAATTAAAAATTTTTTAATTGCAACAATTAAAATTGTAACGTTCACTGTGAAAATTTAGCACTCTGAAATTATAACGATTTAGGGCTTTTCATTTTGAATAATGCACTTTCATATTGTTCAGTTTTGAATATTTCATTTATAATTGCTCATTCTAAATAAAAAGTCAAATGTTCCTAAATACTAAAAAATTGTTGTTTTTTTTAAATTAAAAACTTTGAAATTTGATCAATTAAAAACGAAATATTTTAGATCGAAACAATATTTAAATGCGATTTGCAATTAATTAAAAACCTTTAATTATTAATATATTATTTGCAAGTTATTTTAAAATTAAAAATAGTTTATAAGGCTTCAATCGGATGTTTAAATTTGTTTCACTACTAAGACTTTCGAATTGAAATAGTTTATTGTTTAACGTTAAAATCTGTAAGTTGTTTAATTTTGAACAGTTTCAGAATCGTCTCGTAAAATTAATTATCATTCAATTTCAATCGCTTTTAATTTTTAATTATTGAGCTCTTAAAACTGCATTTTAATATTATTTAAATTCAAGATGTAGGCATAAAAATAAATACCTAAAATGGAAAATTAATCTTGCAAAGTATTTTAGAATTACGCATTGTAAACTGAATGATTTTATAATATTACAAACGTTAAACATTAAAATTAACATTAAAAAAAAATTTTAATAGAACTTTTTTGAATTTGCATTACATCATTTCATACGAAATTTGAGATATTTTAAGTGTTTGAATAGGTTTTTCTGAAAAAAATTTTCAAGGGCACCCGGTCAAGAAATAAATTCACTGTCATTTTCCGGTCTAACGGACACCTTAATAATCCTACAAATTTCTTTGAAATCTTATTAAATTCCTCGGTATTTTAAAAAATACACTATATTCTCTAAAATCTTTTGATTTTTTAAATTCCTTAACTGATTTGAAATTCCGTATAACATATTACATTGTTTAATAAGCTTTCAAATTATTTAGAGAATCTTTAAATCTTTGAAATCCTCTAAGATCCCATAAAATCCGTAGAAATCCATTAAAATTTCATTCCATTTCATTTACTACCGAAAGTTCTTTAAACATTATTTGAATTTCCCTAAAATCCCTTGAATTCTTTGAAATCCTTTGATATCGTTGATACCCTTCTGGAATCACTCGAAAATTTTTCAATCTTGAAATTTCACGGAATCTTGTAAAATATCCTAAAATATTTCAAATACCTTGAAATCCATTGAATTTTGTAAATCCTTCGAAATCCTATTGAAAATATCTTGAAATTTGTAATATATCTAAAATGTCTTCAGACTTTTGAAAACCCTAAAATCTTCTGAAATCTTCAAAATTTTAAAAACTTATGATATTTTGATTTTTAAGACGGTGGATATGTTATTTTAGCCAATCAGCGAAGAAGCTTGAAAATATTTTTAAAGGCCACCCTCTAGTTACGGCTCTGATTTCTCTTTTCTGTTGAAATTATTGTGGTGTTCATCTCTCCTTATCCCATTTTACCTAGCAATGATCTATAGGCCTTCTTATTGTCTTTTCGATTTATCTGATCTAAAAATTAAATTTTCTACCTTTTTCACTTTCTTAAGTGAATTGCAATTTTGTGTGTATACTGTTAAAAGCTTTTAATTCGATTCTTAGCTTTTATACATATAACATATCAATTTTGCTTGCGTCTACACATAGCACTAAGTCATCCACATGTCTAGCATAAAACAGACATTGAAAGCCAACCTTTCCTAAATTATCGTTAATTAAATTTTTCATTTTTTTTTAAATGTATTTTTTAAATCTACCATAATTCTCTCAGCCAAAACATGTGAGACAGCCGACGACATACTTCCCATGAAACTGAAAATAAATCGAGTGAGAAACAAAATTAGTTGCTTCATTAAATTATTTATATGGAATTTTAGTGTGTTTTTTGATAATGTCCCATATTTTTGTATAACAAACTTTAATTTATCAAGCGGAATGTTAGGAAACATCGCGTTTACATCAAATGAAGCTAAAATGTAATCTTGTATAATCGTGATTCCTTCACTGAGTTTTAGTAAAGCTGCACTATTTTTAACTAAATATTTCAAAACTGTTATTGATTTTCTGATAATGTTGATAAGTATATTAGTTCTACAAATTTTATAGTTGGTGAGCCTATTGTTGATATTACTGGTCCTAATGGATATTTAGCTTTACAGCATCATTCCTTGGTGAAAGTTTCGGAAAGAAATTGAGTCCGTTTTAATCTGAACAATTCCGATTCATTCAGATCGAATGCGAACGGATGTGAAATCTGTTTCCGACTGATTCCGAGTTTCGGGTCCGTCTGAGTCCTCCTGATAACGAAATATCATTTCGAGTGGCATTGAATGATTCCGTACTTTAATCAGAATGGTTCCGCACCAGTCTGAATAAAATTTTCAATCTGTCTGAATCAGGCACAATACGCTAAATCATTCCGGATGATTCCGTTTGTTCCACACACAGACCGAATGATTCCGTAGCGAAAATTTTCATTCCGTGTGAATCCAACGCATGGCGCGAGACGAATTATTAGAAACTTCAAATTTCTAGCAGATTAAAAAAAATAACAACAAATTAATAAACCAATATTTCAAAATAATACCTTCTTATCTTTCGTAGAGATGATTTCTTAAAAGAATAAAACACAAGAATTACAGTTAATTTCCATACACTTTCCATAAAACTGCAATACAAACAAGCTGAAAACAAAATTAAAGATAGAAATGAACTACAAAAAAGATATCGAATTAATCAATTATGGTGAACAAGAGGTATTATGAAATGATTTATAAACGATTACTTTTAAAATAATACCACAAATTTTCTTCCTTTTATCAAGAGAGTCAAGGAAGAACTAAACTGAATTTCCTGCAAATGGAAAACTGGAAATCAAGATATATGCAGTAAGAATTAACGATTAGCATTCTGCAAAATCTTGCTAACTTGTCTGTCAAGAATTTATTAGCACCCCAAGAATTAAAATGCACATTATTGACATACACTATTAAAATTTTTGAAGTATGAATTATACTTGCCTGCCCTAATTTTCTCTTTACGTCATATTGATTATTATTGAAATTGTAGGATTAAAATAAAAGAGACAACCAATTTAAAAATATACAAACTATATTGTAAGAAGATCGAAATAATTAAATGCGGAATATTTTAACAAGAAAAATGTTATTGGAATCAGTTATGTACAATTTGTTTGTGTCCTGACAGCATAAAAGTTGTGACCAAGACATCAAAGAATACACTTGCTCGATGTAGTCTTTAAAATCCTGGCTAAAAATATATTTTCAAATGCGAAAATTCTAATCGCATAAAAGCTATCGATAATAACTACTTAAAATCTACGAAAGATTTAGAAATAGGATTTTAAAAAGTCTTTCAACTTGCAAAAACCAATCCTTTCGCACTGAAAAAAAATTCTTTATTAGTTTCCTCATTAATAAATAAGCTCTAGCTGATCTAATTGTTATTAATTAATTAAATTATGATAATTGCATGCAATAATGATAATGTTAGGCACCAAAAATAAATTTAAATATATATAGTTGCAGTTTTCAAAAAACAAAATATATCAAGAAATGAAATTCTTATTTAGAATTTCTTTCCACTTTGTTTGTTAACAAAGAGTGCGAAAGGTTTATAAATATTTACAAAGCTCATTAAACTATTGCCTTCTTGCAATGCTTTTTGATTATCTTTCAGTAACAAACGATGCCAAAATTATTTTTATTAAGCAATCTGTATGATCACAGCGATTCAAGTTTACAGGCGTTACAAATACAGATAAATTAAGACACTCTTCTAGCCTTCCAAACAATTTGTTATTCTTAACAAATTGTTCTGCAGCAGTATGCGTATATGCTATTTATTATCACATTTGATCTAACATTCAAAAATAATTCAGTGTATACTTTTTCTTTCAGTTCATTGACCAAATTTATTTGAAATTTTTTCGACTTTGCCGAACTTTCAAAATGATTTACACTAAATACTCTTTTAAAACTAAAAATAAGATCAAATAAATGTTGTATATCCATTAGTCTAATTTATTTAAAATTAATATTCATATAAACCAAAACGAATTCAGAAGAATTTGTTCACTGCATTTCTTTAAAACAATATAAATCACACTCGCGATTTCCTTGAAATCTGGTGAAGAAAAATTTCGAATTTTTCAACCCCAGAACTTTAGAAAAAAAATTATTCTAGCATCTAGCGTTGATTATTAATTTCCGTAAATTCTTAATACTAGAACAAATATATTTTAAAGTATTTCCCCGATAAAAAATTTTCATTGAATCTAATTTCAAACTTAAGCTGAAAATTCTAAATTTATTTATATTTAAAACTCATCTTTATATTTTATATTTATTTTAAAAACTTTATTCTTTAATAAAAAAAATAAAAAACAAAAACCACAAACCGTTATCCTATTTAATTTATTGTCAACACTTCAATGAAAAATTTTCATCGAGTTCACAAAGAAAGATTTTAAGAGTTACATTACACCGAAGATAAGTCAGTCTTACAAAAGTAATCAACTCAATCTATAAAATTCCAAGTCTGGAGAAAGAGAGAAGTTTCATCAAATGAAGTGCAATTTTTTTCACATTATACTCCCTTCAATGCTTTAATTAACATACTTCTCATTGTGATGTTTTCTATTCTATAAATAGACGAATATTTAAAAAATGTAGATATTCTTATATCATACTTTCGAAATATGAATGAGAAGAAAATGTAATAGTCAAGAAGTAAAATAAAAAAGCACTGGAATGAATAGAAATAAATTTTCAAGGCTATTTAAACAGAACAATATTAAATTATAAATTTTATATCAAAATATATTAGGAGCAAGATTATTAATTTGAGATATGCAAATTGTGCCAAGCAGTAGTAGTGCATTTTGAAGTGAATGAATCATTAAATATTAATTATAAATTACAAGTATTAATAACCTTATGATCATATTATTGTACTCAAAATTATCGAATATTAGTTTTCCATGCAGATCATTAATACCTTCTTAGTTCTTTTAAGGAAAAATCTGAGAGACTACATGACAAATCTAAGCGCAACAATTTGTTATTAATAAGTCAAGAATTAATTAATTAATAATTTATCATGAACTGATTCATTAATACGTACAAAATCGAGTTTAAGGAAATAATTCTAAGCATCTTTAGTTAAGAATCACACTAATAATGAATAAATAGGAAGAGTGCTCGAATATTGAGAAAAAAATATATATGTATACATATTCTTCGATCCGCATCGAGGATCAAAGTTCC
This sequence comes from Amphibolips quercusostensackenii, assembly GCA_032357855.1. Classification (NCBI taxonomy): domain Eukaryota; kingdom Metazoa; phylum Arthropoda; class Insecta; order Hymenoptera; family Cynipidae; genus Amphibolips; species Amphibolips quercusostensackenii. Next base: position 385,386 of record JAUELO010000330.1, read on the forward strand.
AAGTATAATCGTTGTTATTTAATCTATATAATTTATATAATCATGGCACTGATTTCTCACCTTTTGATTTGCGACATCATGAGCAACAAAATCACAATGTAAATATCATAATATAAACAGCATTTAGCTATTATAAATTTTTCTCTCAAAACACGTATATTAGAAAGATTAATGTTATCCTTTGAGTTAAATTTATAACTAGAAATATTATCAATATAGATTGTTGATTATCAGGAACACGAACTCCTAATTTAAGTAAAAATTTCAACCGTGAGAAATTATAGTACAAAATCTTCATTTTGTAATTTAGGATCATCTTTGGTATCTACTTCTTTTACTTTATTTGATTTATATTTCATTTTTGGTTAAATTAGAAGCTATTACACTCGATTATCACTCACTTCTCGAACTATTTGCGTCTTAATAATTACGTACAGACATGGCTTTGATATACGTACTACAATCGTAATTCACGATATTTCGTGTTAGTAATAATTTAAAAAATTCTAAACAGAGCTGTTTTAGTTAAATTTTAATTTAAATTTAAATTCAAAATTAGTGAGGACTTATTTAATTCAAAGTCTTGCTTATATTTCAGAACCCTGATTAGATTAATCCTTCTTGGATTATTTTTCACGTAGAAAGCTCACCTTCACGTTTTCATATTTAGCAGTAAGAAACATCTGAATTTGCATTAATCCTTAAAATGATAATACGTGATACAAAGTTCCATAATACATTTTTGACGCGTGAGGTCTTACAGTCTTATTTTTTCTTAATTGAAGAAATCTTACTTGATCTGAGAATAAATTAATAAAGAGGAAACTGATATGTAGTCATCAGATATTTCGGAGTTCAGTTCTGAGATTTAGAAAGACTTAAGAATCGCGTTTCACACTTGACAGTCACATTTATTTATTATTCATTACGGATATTAACTGAACCGAGGGTTTGATTACTCGGATTTTTGGTGTACATTAGATTGCAAGATTGCACATATGACTGGAAAATGTTGCTTGAGATTGATGAAAATCTTATGGATTTGATAGTTTTTTATAGATACACATAACGATTTTTAAACAATCATCATTGGAATAAATAATTTAAGAATGTTGAAAGAATCTCTGTAAAAAGTAGAGAAACTACAAGAACACAAAAAAAATAAAAATAGCGATTGTGCATAAATAACGTTTACGCCGACAAAATTCGTGTATTCCCTTGATGTATTTAAGATCGCTTAAAATTCAATTGAAATACATAAAAATCCTGTGTAATCATTTTGAATCCATTAAAATCTTTGAAATTCTTTCAAATTCCTTCAAATTTTTTGAAATTCTAGAAAATTCTCTGACATACATACACAATTTTTGAATCCCTTGAAATTATTTGCAATCTTTTGAAACAAATCAAAATATTTAAAATGCTGCGAAATTTTTTCAAATCCTTTATACCATTTAAAATGGTTAAAACCCGTAGAAATCCCTTGAAATAAAATTTAATTTATTCCCTAGAGTTCCATAGAAAACGTAAAAATCCAGTGAAATAAGTAGAAGTAATTTGAAATTCCTTGAATATTTAAATCAAATTAAACACATTCATTAAAGCTCCCTCAAAAATCCGTTCACATCCATAGAAAACTGTGAAATTCCTTGAAATACCTAAAAATTCCATAAAGTCTATCAAGTCGCTAAGAATTCTTTGCATTTTTTTAAATTTATTTCACAAACTTCTCTGAGAATCCCTTGAAATCTTTTGAAATCGTAAAAATTCTTTAAAGTAAGCAAAAATGACTAAAAATCCCTTTGAAATCTCTTAAAATATTTAAAGTCGCTAGGAAACCCATCAATTTTTTGGAATTCCTGCAAAATTCTTTGAAATCCCTTAAAATTTCCGAAAATCTTTGAAATCCTCTAAAATCCCTTGAAATGTTTCGAAATCTTACGAAATTATACATTGAAGTATTTGAAATTTTTGACTCTTTTGAAATTCTGTAATTCGTTTGTAGTTTCTCTATGTTTTACATTAATTTATTCTTTCCATATTTTCACATTATTTTGTTTTAATAATTTTCTATCATGAATTTTGTAGAATCGTGGACAAATTATTAGGGACTAATTATAGGAAAATCACTATAGAAAAATTTTTATCGGAGAAACATTCTAGATCTATACTGAATTTCCTATAATATTTTTTTGTAAGGGGGGTTTACAAGGGATTGCACAAAGTTGCATAAGATTGCAGGAGTAATTAGCACCTCTGATTTAATTTTTATCGTTTTTTTGAAAGAACAGCTCTGTTATGAATTAAAAAATCATCTAAAGAACTTAATTGACTTTAAAATGTTTTAAATTTGGAATTTGAAAATCTTCAAATTTCGAGGCATTATAATTCAAAAGCTTTACAATTTAAGCAACTTGACTTTTAAATATTTTAAAAATTTATTAAAATAGGACATCTAAAAATATTATTTGGAAGCGCCTTAAATTTTGATAACTAAATTTTAAACAGCCTTTAAAAAAATGCGAAAAGCTTTTTTTTTAATTTCTTATATACCTAACAATTTTAGAAATTTTAAGTTTCGATAGAATTTTTAGATAACTTTTCATACAGAGAATATTAATTATTTACAAATTTCGGAAAAGATTAGGCCATTTTTTTCTGAACGAAAATTAATCTAATCAAAAGACGACTATAAAAATTTTTCAGTAGTTGCAGAAAGTGGCACTTTATGTACTAAAGGGTTAAAATCTTAAAAACTTCAAATTTATTTAGAATAAAAATGTATCGGTTTAAAGTAAATGTAATCAGTGACGTTAATTTATGCTATACGGTCGTTATACCCTGCCTAATAAAGTTTTTAAAAACGGCAATACTGTACGTATTCTGTGAGCTAAACTAATCCCAGCTAGCACTTACTCGAATTTTACGACTGTTTCGCACACAGTCAGTCACTGTCCATAATCGCGACGTCTTTGTCTTTTAATTCTGACTCATCCACGTAGTTATTTTTCAGATTCTTCTCTTCTGCTGATTTTACACACTGAAAACAAAGATATTGCAGATTTATAATTAATGGAAGTGCAGAGTAGTAAAAGGCCGTCCAAAAACTACTTTGATAATTTTGAGCTATTTTAGACCCCCGCCCCCACTTTGATGACTGACTCCTCCTGAAAAATAACGTAGCACAAAATTCTACTAAAACAGGGAAATAGAGTGATTTTCAACAATATACAGTCGAACTTGAATTCATGTCCAGTTTTGGGACTGACGGTGGACATCAATAGAAGTCCAGCGAATGTAAACAGTCAGAGGCATATGAACCATTGCCGGTGGATTTTCCTGCGTAGTAAAAAATATTTTTAAAATATTTTTTTCTATTACGGAGACAAGGGAAACTAAATATTTACCGGAAACGAGGAAAAAAGTTTGCTGTTAGGCGTTGAAATTAATTTTTTTCCTGCTTACGTAGATAAAAAGTTTGCGGACCGTTCAGCATCTCATTTATAATGATATCTTTCCCTTGAATAAACGCTCCGGATACTGAATGACC
>JAUELO010000330.1:407007-418183 GCA_032357855.1 Amphibolips quercusostensackenii
TTATCTTTTTCAGTTGAAAATTCATATATTTTGGTTAAAAAATCATTTTTTTATTGAAAATTTACTACTATTTTGATGCAAAATTATTTTCGGTAGAAAATTCTTCTTCTTGTTTGAAAATCACGAAGGAATAGTTAAAAATTCATCTTCACGGTCAAAAATAATTTTGTTGTTGTTGAAAAGTCAAGTATTTCGTTGAAACTCCTTTTTTGGTTCAAGAGTCTTAAAAATTGTTGAAAAATTACCGATTTTTTAAATATTATTTCTTTTTATTGGAAACTGTTTTTCAACTGAATACTATTTACCATCCCTTTTTTGAAAATTTATCTTTTTCAGTGAAAAATGCATTTCTTTCGTTAAGAATTGAACTATTTTATTGAAACTCTTTTTTTCGGTTCAAAAATTTCTTTACTGTAAATTAAACTATTTCATTTTTGCTTAAAAATTTATCTTTTTCAGTTGAAAATTCATTTTTTTTGGTTAAAAATCCATTTTTTTATTTAAAATTTAACTATTTTTATGCAAAATGGGGTTGATGCATAATTTCAAATATTTTTTTCACAGTTAAATGAAAAGGGCACTAAAAAATCAGTGTAATTTAGAAAGGAAAGTTTTTTCTAATAAGTTTAAGCATTTTTGTTATGTTTAAAAAGTATATACGTATTTTTCATTTTTTGGGAAATCACTTCTTTGTGTGCTGAGGGGAAAACAATGGATCAAATGCATGGAATTCGGTCCACTTTTGCCCTATTTTGTTAATATCTTCGTAAAAAGTAATTTTTTCTATATAAGTGTATTTGAAAAATAGTTTTTATTTTTTAAGAACTATTTAATGAGATAATAAAATGATAACAATGATTATTCATCACGAAGATATTTAAAAATTTTAATTTTGTCCCATGCATTTGGTCCATGGTTTCCATCCACGTGGATTTATATTTTTGGAATTGATTCTGAATCTTCAAACTCTATCAATATAAAGTTAAAAAAATTTTATTTCGCAGTTTATATGCATTTAATTTAAACTTACTTTATTGGAAAGTGGTGGTACCCTAAAAATTTTTGAATTAAAAAACTTTTAAACTTCAATTTAAAAAGTTAAAATTTCAAGACTTCCACTTTGAGTGATTTAATTTGTAGTTTTTTTATTACTTTAAATGGAAAGATGTTTAGCTTTAGAGTTCGAGTTTTTCAATTTTATTGATAACGAAAAATGTTGCAAACCGAAAACATACCGGGAAATGACCGGGAATTTTTTCTTCGATTAAAACGTCTACCCTGATATATGCAGGTACATACTTAAAAATCAGTACTGTGATAAAGTTTGATTTTCGAGCAAAAATATTTTTACATTCATTATGATATTATAAAACCAAAATGTCAAAAATACAAAAAAAAAATATTTTTTTAAGACAAAACTCCAACAAAAGTGGTTCATAGGGCCCTGATTGTTTAAGGTTTGGAGAGTCGCGAGATAGAACGAAGGCCATTGAGAGGGTATCCTCAAAACGGTCTCCATAGCGGGACTGCAGTGTATGTAATTTCGTTAATATTTAATGGTTCCATTTTTAAGAGTTTGAATTTTCATTTTAAAAGCTAAATTTTCAATTATTTCCTTTCTTACGTTTTAATTTTGCAATTTAATTTTATATGATTGAATTTTGAAAAATATAATAATTGACAATTTAAAAATCGTTATTTTTTAACGATTTAAATTTACCTAAAAGTAATTGTAATTTAAAGGAGTTGAGTATAAAAAAGTTTAAATATCACAATTCTTGGTAACTAAAAGCTTTATAATTACACATTTTTTTATTTTCAATTATGAAAATGACGTTGAATTTATTTTTGGAGCCTAAAAAAATGTGTGTATCAATTTTAATGTTAATTATAATTTGTTTGTAATAACAATTTGATTCCAAATTTTAATCGGTTTGAATTAAAAATTATTTAGTTTAAAGATTCCAATTTTTAAAGTTCTTAATTAGAAATAATACAATTTCTAGTCCTGTGTATTTTAAATGATCAAAATTTCAAAATTATAATCTAATAAAATTTCATTTTGAACTTTTTGAAATTTGGCTATTTTAGGAATGTTAATCTGAAATTATTCAGTTTAGAGATTCATCAATCCAAAATAAAATTATTTAATTTCGAGAGCTTCTGATTACAAATGTTTACATTTTTAAACGCTTATATTGAGAAATGATACAAGTTCAATTCCTTTTTATTCTATTCGAAATACATATTATCCTTTTTTCCAAATTTCACGTAATCTAAAATGATTTGATTTGGAACGTTTTCAGTTAAAAATCGTTAAATACACATTTTTTAATTTCAAGCGCTTGATATTCATTTTGAAATAATTAATAATTATTAATAAATGTTTTACCCATTTTTAAAATTTAATGTTTAAAAATTTGTGTAAAAATGGATTTTTCAATTGTTGTCTGCATGCCGAGGGCCAAACAATAATATCAATTACATGAGACAAAACTTTATTTTTTTAGTAACTTAGAAAAAAATGATTTTTCATCATAAGTGTATTATATATTTGGATGTTATTGTTTATTTTTGAAAAGTTATTCAATTGAATAATAATATCGATGATTTTTTTGTGACAATTCTATTATCTAAGCAAACAACTTTTGTGAAAAAAAAATATCCAAATGTACTTAGGGTGAAAAATTATTTTGTTTCTTCCCATGCTTGGCCCTCAGCGTGCAGACATCTTGACAGCACATGGTCACGTCAACTAATAAGATGGCCACACACCGAGGGCCAAACATTGGCACTAAATGAGTGGATCGAAACATTGTATTTTCAATATCTTCGTAAAAAAATGTTTTTTCGTCATTAATGTTTTTGGACATTTATTTTATTTATCCAAAGCTATTAAACTGGCCTTGACCTTGAGGCTTGAGCTTTGCCTGCACTTAGTTTTAGGTTATGTTCGGCTTTAAAGTTTAAATGCGCGTCAATCTACGTCAATCGTCAAATGTCAAATCCGACAAACCGCTCCGCTTCACATTTTAATCAATTTATTTTCATAAACACAGAATTGAATAAAAAATTAACTTAAAAAGAAATGTCATATTGATCGTTAAAATTGCCTATTCAATATGGATTGATTCTGTGCAAAAACATTGAAGTCTAGGTTCGTAAATATTTTTTCCCCAAACACCAACCGTCCGACTGAGAATCTTTACGACAATTCTGTTTTCGTTATTCATTGAGGTATTTGTTGTTTTACTTTGTGCATTGACCCACTGTGCGGCTTATCAATTGTATGTAGCGTAATACTAAGATAAATTATTACGAAGGACAAAAATCTACTATTTATTTCAGTTATCGACCAAATAAATCTTCGTGGCTAGTTTCAATGATACTTTGTAACCCGGTGTTTTGAAAGTTTGAGTAAAAAAACAAGGTGTTTATTTTGTTGAAAAATGTGTCATGAAACAGTATTTCCTTGTATATTTAAATGTATTTAATTTACTTTTAATCAATTTCTTGAATGATTATTTGCTTTTTATAGTTCTAATTTAATTTGTTAAGTATAGATTTTGTGGATGTTCAGAGCATAAGAGTATTATTTTTTTCTTTCAAATGTAAAAATTAATATAAAATATTTCATTTAAGCTTCATTCATTTCAGATTTCAGAATCTAAAATTTTACCTTCGTTATTTCTTGATCAATTTATGAATATTTATAATAATGGCAGAGAAATCTGATATAATGGCACATAATTAAGTGTATATTATTTCAGATCTGGTTTTTCATTACAGGAAAGTTAATTCATCATCAATTTAATCAACTGAAACTATTATCGAAAGATGGCCCCCATGAGTTCTGTGAATACAGGCAACCCTGAGCTCGATGAAAAAATTATAGAATGGTTCAAATGGAACAAGGTGTTTAATTACTATTTTTAGATAATATCATTTCTAATGTTTCCATTCAAAATCAGAAATACACCTCCCTTCAAGGTCCACATAAACTAAACATGTTTGTTTAATAACTGTTTTACTTTTTAAGGACTCAAAAGCTGATGCAGAGATACAAACCCTGATAAGAAATGGAGAAACAAAAACTTTATCCAAGTTATTCCTAAGGCGACTTGAATTTGGAACTGCAGGACTCAGAGGTCGGATGGGTCCAGGTTTCAATCAAATGAATGATATAGTGATCATTCAAACCAGCCAGGGTCTTGCTAAATATTTGTTAGCAACTTTGAGCGATATAGAGAATAAAGGAGTAATTTTGGGCTATGATGGAAGATACAACAGTAAAAGGTAATTTTTTAAAACAATTTTCAACTTTTTTTTATGACATTTTAAACTTTCAACTGCTATACAGGCTTCGAAGCTTCTCACTTTTTTACTGTTTTAATCAGTGGTGTAATCCTAAAAGAAAAAGGGACCTGGCGGAACTTTCCATAAACCATGTTACCAGTTTGATTTGGAGTGGAAGGGAGATAAAAACTAAAATTTATAACAAGGGGGGGCGATTATTTGACTTTAAGTTAAACTACTTTGTAAAAAAATTAATTTTTTCATTAAGAATTCATAATTATAGTTGAAAATTCTTTTATTTGCTTTTTAATTAACTTTTATGTTAAAAATTCAACATTTTGGCAGAAAATTAAACTATTTGGTTGAAAATTCAACTTTTTGTAGACAATTCGTCTTTTTATCTTTAAAATTAAATAATCCATGTTTTTTAAAAACTTTATTCTTTATATTGGATAGGTTGGATATTCGTCTTTAACATTAATCATCTTGATCGAAAATTTATATTTTTCGTTGAAAATTTAACAATTTTGTTGAAAATTCGTTTTTTTTTGTTCAAAGTTATTTGTTTTATCAGAGTTTTTATCGGAAAATTTATTCCATTTTTGGTTGAAACTTTATCAAGTATATTGTATGAGTTAAAAATTCAACTATTTGGTAGAAAATTTATATATTTTGTTAAAAAGTCTTCAATTATTCTTGTTTGTTTAAAGTTCAACTTTTTGATCAAGAATTCAACTATCATGGTAGAAAACTCGTCTCTCTTGGTTGAAAATGAACTTTTTCGAGGGAAATTCAACTGTCTCAAGACAATGGTTGGACTTTTTCGAGGGAAATTCAACTGTCTTAAAAAATGGTCTTTTTGTCTTGAAAATTCAAATATTCGATTAAATTGTAATCTTTTTTGTTTAAATAATCAAACATTTGATTGAAAATACATCTTCATGTACTGAAAATTCAGCTATTTGGTTAGAAATTCAACTATTCAACAAAACATCTAATTATTTTTGGAAAAGTTAACTATTTTGTAAAAGTCATCATATTTGGTCGAAAATTCAACTATGCTGTTAAAAATTCGTCCTTTTTGATTGAAAATTCATCTTTTATGGTAGAAAAGTCATCTTGCTTGGTTGAACATTTATCTTTCTTGGTTGGAAATTTCTTAAAAAATTCAACTGTCTTAAAAAAATCGTCTTTTTGGATTGGAAATTTGGCTATTTGGTTAAATCTTTTACTTTTTTCTGAAAAACTTGTCTATTTTACTGGAAAATTAATCTGTTTGATTGTTAATGCAACTGTTTAATTAAAAAATAATTTTTTTTAATTCATCTTTTTGTTTTTAAAATTCATCTCTTTGTGTAGAAAATCTTTTTTGGTTGAAAATTCAACATTTTGTTGAAAGTGCAATATATTTCGGTTTGAATTTGACAGAGAATTCAACTATTTTATCGAAAGTTGAACTGCTTTGTTAAAAATTTATTTTTTTTGGTTTAAGATTAATAATTTTAGCTGAAAATTCATCTATTTGTTAGAAAATTGAATTATTTGATTGAAAATTATCTTTTTTGTAGAAAGCGCATACTTTTTTGTTGAAAATTATATTGTTTTGTAGCTAATTCGTCTTATTAGCTCAAAAATTCAACAATTTGGTAGAATTTTTTTTTTCTTGACTGAAAAATCTGTTTTGGTTGAAAATTGATTTTGGATTGAATATTTCTCTTTTCAGGTAGAAAAATCATCTTTCTTGCGTAAAGATGAACTATTTGAGTTGAAAATTCAACTGTCTTATAAATAATTTGTCTTTTTGATTTGATGATTCAACTATTTGATTGAAAAGGCCAACTATTTTTGGTTGAAGTTTAATCTGTTTTGTCTAAAAATTGGACCATTTGGTTCGAAATTCATGTTTTCAGGTTGAAAACTTAACTGGTTGGTTAAAAATTCAACTATTTTGTTGAAAGTTCGTCTTTTTACTTAAAAGTTCAACTGTTTGGCTGAAAAATGATAATTTATCTTTGTAGGTTTTAAACTCAAATATTTGGTTGAAAATTTAACTATTTGTTTTCAAATTAATTTTTGTTCTTAAAAATTAATAATTTCGGGCTTAAAAGTCAACTGTTTTCTAAAACATTTAACTTTTTATCTTGAAAACTCGAACTCTTTTGTTGAAAATTCATCTTTTTCGGTAAAAAATTAATCTGTTTGGCTAAAAATTCAACTATTTTGTAGAGAATTCAATATGTCTCAACTTGAAATCGTAAAAAATTAAAGCGTTTCATATTTAATTCATTATGGTACCTACATTAATTTTATTTGAAATAATTTATTCTCCTATTTTCGTTGAAAAATCAACCTATTTTCCCTGCTTTGAAAGCATTTTGGGCTGTAAAGTCTGATATTTTGATTTGTCAGCGTTCCTACGTTTAGCATACAATCTTTAAATAAAAACTTTAGGCGCAAATTCTAGATCATGCTTTTTTTCTTAGTTGCAGTTTTCAGCGCAGTTATTTACACTAAGAATAGTGTGAAGAAAATCTTTTTAAATTGGTTCTTTTTTAGTTTAAAGTATTTTTTACATTTTTTTATTTTAAAAAACTAAATTTTGACTGATTTAAAAAGGCTTCCTTATTAATAATTTATTTTGTATTTTTTTGGATATTTTTTTCTTCAGAAAGATACTTTTTTAGCTCCATGGAACACTTCGAAGATTGCTCTTATATTAATTTCTCTTTGTTGTTTTTGATTCAAGATTGCTTGCAATCATCTTTTATTTCTTTCAGATTTGCAGAATTGACGGCCGCAATCTTCATGAATCTAAAAATAAAAGTCTACATGTACTCGAAAGTTTGTCCAACGCCGTTCATTCCATATGGAGTTTTAAAATACAAATGCGCAGCCGGTGTTATGTTTACTGCCTCACATAATCCAAAAGAAGACAACGGCTACAAAGTCTACTGGCAAAATGGGGCCCAAATTATTCCCCCACACGATAAAGGAATTCAAAAGTGTATCCTGAAAAGTCTTGAGCCTCTAAATTCCTCCTGGAACACGACTCAAGTTTATGAGAATTCTCTTTTCATAGACCCCTTGGATGAAGTCATGAAGTCTTACTTTAAGGATCTCAAAGACGGCGTTCTGTATCCTGAGACTAATAAGAACTCCATTTTAAAATTTACCTACACTGCCATGCACGGAGTGGGATTCAATTACATGACTACTGCCTTTGAAACTGCAAATCTTAAGGTTATTTAGAGCTATGCTTAGATTATAATTGATGAGAATTAAATTCCGTAATTTTCGATAGGGAAGCGTTACTTTCATAACAAAAATAATTTTTTAGCCTTTCATTGTCGTTGAGGAACAAAAGGATCCAGACCCCGAATTTCCTACAGTAAAATTTCCCAATCCAGAAGAAGGAAAAAGTGCTTTGAATCTCAGCATCGAGACTGCGAACAGAAACGCTTCCACAATTATTTTAGCGAACGATCCAGACGCAGATAGACTTGCGTGTGCTGTTAAAGGCAAAACGTAAATAAAAAATATTCGTAATTAAAAATCGTGGGGTTGACCACACTTGACTTTTGAGTGTACACCTGATCAAGATGTCAGTAATTTAAAAAGATTTAACAAAGATATTTCAAATATATCAAAGGTTTTGCGAAGGCTTGTGACCAGATTTTATACAAGTATATAGCAATTATATTCTTTTTCAGCAACGAGTGGAAAATTTTTTCGGGAAATGAACTCGGTGCCCTCTTAGGATGGTGGATGCTACATTCTTTTCGAGTCAGGTATCCAGGAAATAACATAGCTGATGCCTGTATGATGGCTTCAACAGTGTCGAGTAAAATTCTCCAGTCAATGGCTAAAAAAGAAGGTTTTCAATTCGAAGTAAGCACAAAAATTGCTTAATACTTCTTTTGAATCTTTTTTAGTCTATTTAGATAAATCTATTTTTTAAAATTTATGGGTCATTTTTCAGAATCTGCATTAGTGTATTTTGAAGATTTAAAAATGAAATTTATTCAATTTTAAAGATGTGCATATAAGTAGAAATTCTTAAATTTTCTCAAGAGTCAACCGTTTTTAATTCTAAATCTTCCAAATTGAAGAAATTTCACATGTAAATCATCGAAATTACCAAATTTTTCATTGTCAAACTTAAAACTTGCATAATTTTTAATTGTTAACTTGCAAAATTAAAAACCCTTCTTTAAAGATTTACAATTCAAAGTTCTACAATCTATAGTTTTGAAGAGTAAAAATGGAAAATTCTTGAATTTTCAGTATATAAAATTGAAAATGATTCAGTTTTTAAGATTTTCAATTGAAGGTTCATTAATCCGAAATTCTTATAGTTTAAAATGATGTAATTTTGAACATTTTTTATATTATGTAGTTCAATTTTGAAGACCTAAAATGGAAGATTCTTCAATTTTATTATTTGCTATTGAAGACTTCAATTTTTAATTTTTATTACAGAAAACGGTGCAATTTTTTAATGCTTCTTTTTAAATAGTTGAATTTTCATTAAAACTGAAAAATATTCAAATCTGAAGATTTAAAATTGAAGTTTATTCAATTTTGAAGATGTGTAAATGAAAATTCTTAAATTTTGTCAAGAAATAATAGTTTTTTAATTCTAAATATTCCAAATTAAAGAATTTTTAAATGTGAATCATCAAAATTACAGAATTGAGAAAATTTTCAAACTTAAAACTTCCATAATTTATAATTGTCAATTTTCAAACTTAGAATCTCTTTAAATTTTCAACTTTAAAGATTTACAATTTAAGGTTGTACCATTTTGAAGAGTGTTATTTGAAAATTCTTGAATTTCGAATATTTATTTAGAATTGCAAATCATTTAATTTTCAAGTCATTGTGAAGATTTTTTTAGGAATATGTAGTTCGATTTTGAAGATATACAATTGAAAATTCTTGCATTTTTAAGATGTACAATTGAAGATCCATGAATCTGGAATTTTTATAGTTCAAAATTATTTCATTTTGAACGTTTTTTTGTATATGTAGGTTCATTTTGAAGACCTAAAATGGAAAATTCTTCAATTTTGATTATTTGCTATTGAAGACTCTTCAATACTTAATTTTCATGATAGAAAACGGTGCAATTTTTAATTATTTTTTTGAATAGTTGAATTTTCATTGAAATTGAATACATTAAATTCTGAAGATTTACCATAAAAGTTTATTTAATTTTAAGGATGTTTAAATAAAAATTCTTAGATTTATTCAAGAGTCAACAATTTTCAATTCCAAATCTTCCAAATTATAGAAATTTCAAATGTTAATCATCAAAATGACAGAATTTTTAAACTTAAAACTTGCATAATTTTTATTGATAAATTTTCAAAATTAAAAACTCTTCAAATCTTTAATTTTAAAGATTTTGAAGTAATTTTTCACATTTTTTAGGGATACGTACTTCAATTTTGAAGATTTACAATTGAAAATGCTTAAATTTTGAATATTTTTAATGGAAGACACGTCAGTATTTAATTTTATAATATAAAAAGGAAGCAATTTCGAATACTTTTTTTTTTGGAATAGTTCAATTTTGAATATTTGAAATAAAAATGATTAAATTTGGAAGATTTACCATTTAAACTTATTTACTTTTATAGATTTGCAATCTACATGCGATTACACAACATAGAATGACAAACAACAAAAAACGGACTCTATTCGTTTAAAAGTTAAAATTAAAAAGTCTTACGGGGGATTATTTACCATCACTCCCTTTAAAGGTGTGTTAGGTTATATTTTAAATATTTACCCGAAAAATGTCTAATTTACCTGTTGCGTGCAATGACACCTAATACAAATAGACAAAACTTTAACACGTTTTATATTAGTTTAAAGATGAATCTTCTAATATTTAACGTCGATACATTACACAAATGTGATATTTAGACTTAGTTATAGAAGATTTACGTTGATTGTTGGTTAAAAGGACAAAGAAATCGCCAAAAATTCATCAAATTTTCTTTGAACGTTAAAAAAAAAAATTGCGGAAACTTTTGAAATTAAAATTCTCTTGTGTTCAAGTGCAATGACATAACAGTCAGAATGTTCATTTTATTAACCCTGGTTTCGAAAGTTCTTCTCAAACTTAGCAACTTGTAAGGGAGTGCAAGGAAAAATAATGTTTTCATGTATTTAGACTTGCTTAACATAATTTTCAGGTAAAATAATCTGTATCACTCCTATAATTTTGGTCAATGTTATCATAAAGAAGAAGTCTACTAAATCTTAAATCAATTTAATAAATAATCACAAAGATATTATACGGGGAAGGAAAGGTGGCCCTTATATGAAGAGAAATACCAATCTATTCATATTTGTTTAATTTTTCTTTCTCATAGAGGAAGCTTTGTAATGTTAACATTTTTGAAAGTTTTTAAATTTATTTAATTAAACGTTCCTCAATTTCAAAATTTCTAATACAATGTTCTAAGCAATTGACCGGATCTGTGTGCGTTTGTGTGTGGATGTCACACTTTTATGTGAACACGATAACTTGAAAACGGTTGCAGATAAATTGATGAAATTTGGAGGGTTTATTTTCATTTCTAATATCTTAAAACTGACCGAAGGATTTCTAAAAATATTTATTGTATTTTTTTTAGACCTTTATAATATTTTAAAAATCGGTTTTTTATAGTAAAACTTTTTTCATTAACATAATTCAAAGTTAATGCAAGAATATAAAAGATTCCTTGGTTCGAGACGAGGCGATTGACCTATAATATTAATACATATATTTGATCAAAGATTAAGGAAGTTATGGTCATTTATATTATATTAAAAATCGATTTTCATAGTAAAAATTTTCTCATTCTCATAATTTAAAGTTGATGTG
>JAUELO010000330.1:629754-640873 GCA_032357855.1 Amphibolips quercusostensackenii
TCTTAAATTATGTCGCCCGTGATGATTAGTGATAGAAAATTATCATCCGATATTTTTCAATAATATTATAAACAAATTATATAAAGAAATGCCCAATATGGACATTTAAGGGCCGAAAGAAATCGCTTTTTCTCTTAAATTTCCTAAAATGATGTCGCCCATGATGTTTGTTCGTGATATTTTGTTATTTGATATTTTTAATCAATTTTTAAACAAATTTCTTCTTTAATAATGTAAAACAAAAGAACATTTTACTAATACATGCAAAACGAAAGAAAACATGTTGTACAAATTTCCATCTTTAACAATTCCTAGGAATACTACATTACGAAAATTAAAAGAAACAACAATTACCAAACAATGACATCACTGGCAACATACTTTAAGGCTAGTTGCGACAAAAGGAATGTTACTGCCTTCAAACATCAAAATTTGTTTATAAAATTAATAAATAATATTTGATGATGATTTGTTATCATCAAATATCACTGGCGACATCATTTAAGAAAAATTAGGAAAAAAAAGATTTCTTTCTGCCTTTAAATGCTTACACTGGACATTTATTTATATAATTTGTTTATGAAATTAATAAAAAATATTAGGTGATCATTTTCCGTCACTAAACATCACTGGTGACATAATTCAAGGAAATTTGATAGAAAAAGCGATTTTTTTCGGCCTTCAAATATCCACACTGCGCATTTGTTCATACCATTTGTTTATAAAATTAGTTAAAAATATCAGATGATAATGTTCCAACATTAATAATCACTTGCAATATAATTCATGGAAAATTAAAAGAAAAACGATTTCTTCCTGACTTTAAATGTCAACATTTAAAGTTAATTTGTTTATAACAATTAACTTAACCATGTCATAATTTTTTTTTGCTTTCATCTACCCTCGTGCATTATGTCTGCCAATGCTGATCATAGAAAAAAAATTTTGACGAAGATAAATAAAAGAAAACGAAAAAATCCACTTTTTTTTCACGCTTTGCGTTAAGATGAAAAGTTTTAAACAAACAAAAATTTTAATCAGGTCAAATAAATCTCTTCAAAATTTAATGCTAAATTTTTCTGAAAAAAAATCCAAAATCGGTTAAGAATTTCCAGCTACAAGTTATTTTGAACCTCGTTTTATGGTTCTATCCCACTGTGATACAGGTTGGCAGTTTCAAAAAGAAAAATTAATTTCTTGAAATATATTTTAGTCTTATTAATTTAATTTTTTTTGTATTTTTTCGTCTGAAATATAAATTGTTTCCTGTAAAAATATTTTTTAATTGTTCAGTTACATTTTTTTAATTGTGTGAGGAAGACGTTTTAGAATTTTTTATATTTTTTTGTAAATGACCGACCAAAAGAGAAAAATATTATGATCAATTTATATTTATGTTCTGAAAAATTGTAATTTTCAACTAGTTTGTTTTCACCTTCTCAGTTCCGTCTTGTTTATCAGTTCATGGTTTATTGTCTATGGCCTCCCTCCATTAGGAAAATATGATGAAAGTTTACTTGCTCACAGAGTACTTAAGTTTGTTTTTCCCTTACAAATTTTGTCCTTGTTGGGTTAGCTATCCTACTTTGCGTAATACTCGCATAAGGCGCGACCAAAGCGGAAGAGGTATCAATTAAAATGAATCTGACAATGATCGGCTTTTTCACTCTTCTTTGTGTGACTGTTCTCATTAGAGAAACTTTTTTTTGACTAAGAGCCAATTAAGATTCTTCTGTAATTCAAAGAAATTTTCTTTGAATCAATGAATTTTTTTTAAGCATTGTATTCTTACAAAAGATGAAAAATGACCATTTTTCAATATTTTTATTGCATTATTTAAATCAAAATCATTATTTTTGGTAACCAAAACTTACAAGCTACCTTTTTTTTGCTTGTTTAATTCAAAATTTGACCTTCATTTTTACCTTTTGATCATGTTATATGTCAAATTTCACTTCAAAATCGATACTTTAGAGGTTTTCCATATTTTCGGATATGATAAAAATTGCTTATAAATCGCTATTTAGAGGTTTGGCATTTGATCACGACAAATTTAAAGTTGGTTTTCGTCATTCGACTTCGCAAAGTTTACATTTTGATATATTCGTTATATTATATTCGTGTTGATTTTTGAAGTAAAACTTTTCATACTACAGGATCAAGATATAAAATAGATCTCAAATTTTCAATAGAACAAACAAAAATCAACCGTTTGTGGTAAATGGTAATTTTAATTAATTATTTAATTGCAAAAATAATGATTTATATTTAAATAATGCAATGACAATATAGAAAAAGTTTAATTTTTCATTTATTGTACAAATATAATTGTTTACTATTGTTTAACAATAAAGTTACTTTTGCTCATGTAAAATACAAACCGAAATACTTCTGCATAAAGTAAGAAAAAAGATTACTTGAATTAAAGAAATGTAGTACTTAATACGTCTAATCAAATACGCAATAAAAACATTATAGATCTTAAATTTTTTCTCAGTTTCGTCATGCACCTGAATGTCACATTTTTCTTAGTCTTAAAGTATGAAAATAAAATTTTGATATTAAAATAAAATGTTTAATACATCTGTGTGACACATAAGTCCAAGGGACGTGGAAAATGAAATCCAATAGAAAATTCGAATCAAATTCAAATAGTCGATTTTAATTCTACTTTGATGAATAACTCATGCGGAAATACCTTGGAAATATATTTTCTTTAAATTCATAAAAAAAAATATTGAAAGTGCTGTTTCGGATTATGTCACATGCGGTGAATCACATTTATGTCAATAAGAAAAATAATCTTATAAATTTAAAGAATTGTATGTAAATTAAAAAAAAAGTGTCATTCATATTGAATTTCCTGAATGTTCTCGCTGATATTTAGAGGCAATTCTGCAAATCATATACAAAATTCTCAAATCATATAAGATCTTCTAAATAATATAAAAGAATTGTATCCTGTAACTTTTATAGAAAATTAACCCAATTTTTTTCTTTAAAAACAGGATGATTAGTGCGCGCGTATCACGCGCAATGTTCTAGTATTTTTAAATTTTAGTACAAATGTGAAATTTTCCAGTTTTAAAGCGCCAACATTTTCACACTGGCATATTTTCCAAGTAAGAAGTTATCAATGCAATCATCATAGGTTCCAAAAAATGAATTTACTATATAATTCTAAAAAATATAACTTATTATTTATGTAGAAAATCAAAATATACCTATGAGTCCCTGAGTCAAGTAATTCTATCAGAAGATTCAATATTTTTTTCATAATAGTTAGAAATTCTTTTTTTAATGATTATTTGAATATTAGTTTAAAATGTTAATTAAAACTCTTATTACTAACACTTTTTTTGATTTTTAACCTTAAGGAATCTTGTAACTAGAGAATTATATTTTTTCTAATAAAACCAAAGATATCACTGATATAATTAATAGTTGATCACAGTGAACTTTAAACATTTATAAATAATTAAAAATAATTAATGAATTTGGTCACCAATGAAAAGTTGTCTAGATTGGTATTTTAAATACATCTCTAGAAATAATTGATAAATCAAAATTTCATGAAATATGGCACTGAAGCTGCATCTATGCAATTTATTCTGAAATTGTTACACGAATTGGTAGAATATTTTATTGACTGAACTGTTAAAAAAATGGTATAAAAAGGACAATATCGAAAAAAATTATTCGTGTATCACAATTTCCTGTGAAATATGATTAAAGCTTTACCTAGTCTATTTGTATTGAAATTTTTAGACCAATCAGTTGAATATTCCAGGCTCCAGGTCGAATGAACTGCTAAAAATAGAATTTTGGCCATAAAAAATGAAATATCTCTAGAAATAAATTATAAATAAAAAATTCCTGCAAAATAGCACTGAAGCGTCATCTAGTCAATTTATCCTGAAATTATGAGAGGAACAGGTTTAATATTATAGGCTACAGGTCGACTAAACTGTTAAAAGTGATATATTTTTCATGCATTTTTAATCTGTGTTCAGTATAGGGTGGTCCAAATTTTTTTCTCTCGAATTTTTATTTACATTCCCCCAAATTCATCTGGATCCAAAAAAATGCGTTCTTAATTGAACAGAAAGATATTTATAGGTCCCGCAAGCTCTATGATGTTTAACACGTATTTCCCATACGAAATTTGCGTGGATTCGAAAAAATGTAGCAATGCATTTTTGGACTAATCTAGTATCCAGTTTCTAAAAAGAGGACAATAAGTATTTAAAAAAGTTATTTTTTTAATGATTATTATTAATTTTGAAATTTTGTATACAAATTGATGAAGAATTATCTGAGATACACACAAAGGCGCTAAGTGCGCAGATAGTTTCAAAGAATGTATTCACGACTTTTTTTTTAACTTAGCGAAGATTTACTGCCGTGAATCTTGACGATAAATCATCAAATGACTGATGTGCAATAAATCAATTTTAGATGGAAAAGTAATTTGAAAATTGTAAAAGAGCAATTTCACGAACGTCATTGTTTTCAGATCAGATAAAATTTCTACGTTTATTTCGAAGGGATTCAAAAGATACTGGTTTGAAGTTCTTTTTGTTTTCCATGCCTATGTTTTTTAGATCGATGTCTCGTTTGCCAGCGCCTTTCGGTGGTTGTCGTAAAGGCAACAGATGCATTATTCAATTCCTAAGTGAAGATCATAAAAAACAAACTCATGTCAGTATCAACATCGAAATCCTTCCTTACGAGGGACATTTGATTATCCTCTCATCCTGACCTGTCGATGAAAGGCCCCCATATATTGCGATTGCTTGCAGCTTCTTTTCAATGTATAGAATTTTCACCACTTTCCATACTAATTTTCATCTAGTTTTATTTTAAACTCTGTGCTAAAGTACGTAGTGCAGGTTAATTCAAAGAGTACTTTTTTTCTATTCTATTTTTGATATTTCTCTTTAAAATCATAGTCGTGATTTAATAGAGAGAATGCGAATTTTATAGGAATAATACAGATTTTCAGAAATAAAAATCTATTGTGCATTTTTTATATTTAAAAATCGTAAGGTATTCAAAAACAATGTTGGGAAAGTTATACTCTAAAAGGGAAATTATTACAGTTCGTGAAAAAGGAACTCGTTAACAATGATAATTATTGCTCAAATTTAATTAAAGAAAAGTTTAATTAAAATGATTACTTTAAAAGTTATTTTTGCATCCTGGAATTATCAGAATGTTTAAAAATTGTTATATTATTCTAGAAAATGACAAAATATTCCAAAATATTTTACAAGATTTCATTTTCTTGAAGAGAATTGTGAAATACGATGGTCCAAAAACAAATTAGAAATTATATTAAAATTTTCATGCTCTTACTCCTTAAATTCATGTCTGGAAATTCCTCAAACCGCATGAAGTTTAACATGTATTATCCATAGGAAAAAGACGTTTTTATTGTCAATTCTTGGCAGAAATGTCAACATTAGTCAAATTGAGTTCTCCCACACATTTCTCTTCACAATCAGCTACAGAATACAAATCAAAAATTAATTTTTGCATAGTATTTCCCTTAACCTGTTACACTTACTTACATAAGCTTTTAATGTATAAAAGTGAAGAATGCACTTGTTTAACCAATTTATTGTATATAACTATATTATCTTAAAGTAATACCAGAAACTTGCGGTTTTTCATGAAATTTTTAATTTTTCTTTTTCTTTTTAGTCATCAACAAATAATAAATAAACATCAAAGAGAATCGTATACTCTTTTCTAAATGATTGAAAATATTAATTTAAACAAAAAAGCTATTTTACAGTTAATATAAAAACGAATAATGAAATAATTAGGAGTAGGTCGGAGAAGTGGGTCAGTAAATATCCTGTAAAATTTTGTTTTGAATTACAACAAGAAGTTTATTGCAGTGCCTAAAATAAGAATTTGGAGCTGCGCAATTTTTACTATAAGATCTTCCCCCATCCCTTTCCATTCCTCGAAGAAAAAAAGTTTCCATCGACTTTGATGTACACATAAAATTAAATTTAAAAGGTCTTAATTAAATGATTACTTGCTATAAATTCGGTTGTGAAATAGTAGGTGAATAAATAATTTAAAAATTTTAATTACAGAAAAATATATTCACAATATACAGAGATTGTCTTTAAAAAAATATTCCCTTTGATGTTTATTGATTATTTGCTTACAATTAAAAAGTCAAAGAAAATTTCCAAGTTTTAGAAAAAACCACAACTTTCAAGCATTATTCTGAGAGAGGATAGTTATAAACAATAATAAATTCGTAAAACAAAGACCTTATTAACAAAAGTTGGAAGATTCAGAAAATACCGCAACTTTCTATCATTATTCTGATAATATTGTTACAAATAATCATACATTGTTTAAGCAATTATGTTTGTTAGGTTTCGCTAGTTGTCACTCTAATAAGCGAAAAGTTGAAAAAATGGGAAATTTTAGAATAACGTCAACTTTCTAGGAATAATCTGAAAGGAGATAGTTTTGAACAATAGCTAATTGTTTAAACAAATAATTTCCTATTCTTATTGATCATTGTTCTATTACTCTAAGACAAGATAGTTATAAACAATAATAAATTCTTTGAAAATTTGCTTTTGCTAACTTTGATTAACTGTAATCTTGCTTTAAGTGAAAATTTGTTTACTAGTTGAAAAATGCAGAAAAAACCGCGACTTTCTACCTTTATTCTAAGAGAAAATTGCCATAAACAATTATAAATTGCTTAAACAATTCTCCTTAACATTTGATTATTAGTATAAAGTAATGTTTTATGTGTTAAAATCAATTCTTACTAAAATAAACCTAAAAAAGAGAATTAGCACCAAAAACTTACAGAGCCCAATTTTTTATTCACGACTTTTTTTGAAATTTTAGATAAAAATTCGAAAAGTTAAAACATTTTCAAAAATTTGTTGGAAATTTTTTTCAATTCTATGAACGGATATTTGTAGTACTCGGAAATTCGGAACAATTTATTTTAATGAATTTTTTTAATAAAAAGAAAATTATCAGAGTTACAGCATTTTCAAAATTCAAAAAAATAAACCATAATGAAAATTTTTAACCAAACAAAGCATGACATGAAAAAAAGTCGGGAAAAAACACGATACTTTCTAAAACCTCTACAAGATTATCATGAAACTTTTTGATTTTTCTTGCGAAATCGAAAATTCAAATTGTGATCGCAAAAAGATCAATAAAAAATCAAAAATTCGATTTTGCGGTCAAACTATGGAAGACAAGAAAAAAGATTTAAAAAATTGTGCATACAAAAAATATCTGCAAATTCGTTTCCATTTCACTTTTTGATTTGACGCGTAGTTTTTGTTTTATTCGTAAAAAACAACAACAAAAATAAAAAAATAAAATTTTTAGACAAATGACACAAGCTACGAAAAAAAATAAATGGTCAAAAGTTGTTCTCTCGAATAAGAGCTACAAATTTGCTACTAATCATTTTTGGATAAGACGCATAGTTTTTGTTTTAATCGTGAAAAATGAAATAACAAATAAACATATTAAATTTTTGGAAAAGAGACACAAGGTACAATAAAATGTTTAATGACAAAATTGTTTTTAAATTAGATCTGAAAATTTTCTTTTAACCTTCTTTTCTCATGAGAACGTGAGGAGAATGTGCTCGTCAAAGCCGAAGGAGCTTTAGCAAAAGAGAATTCACAATCACTTAATTTCAGTTTTTGATAGTTTTACCTTTAATTTAAAAAGTCTAATGCAAAAATTTAGGTCATGTACAATCCGCGTTATAGGGTTTGCGGAACATCTGAATATATATTTTTTTCAAAACAAAGAAATACGTATTTATTTTTTTTATTCGAATGAATTTGAGGGTGAAAGCATGCATTTTTGTTTTGTTAATAAACTTATTGTAGAATCTTCTATTTCAAAACTTTTTAAAACATTTCAGAATATTGTAAAAATTATAGAGCATTCTAAAAAAAATCAAGAAAGTTTCTAATAATTGAATAATAATCATTATCATTTTTCGAATAATTTCCAATAATTTAAATTAATGTAGGAAATTCCAAAACATTTCAGATTACTTAACAGAATTCGAGATTTATCAAGAATATTGTGGAGTATTCCATTATAAAACTATTTAGATTCCTCCGAATAGTGCATTTTAGATACAGATTAATTGGATTAAAACAAATGAAAAACCAGAAAAATAATATAAACTGTAATTAATAACGAAGGTTTCTGATAACAAAAAGTTAGGAAATAATATTTTTTTTAAAGTTTCAATAAGATTTTCTGAAAACCAATTTTAATGAAATAAAATATTAAATATTTATTTTATTGTGACGAAAGAAATGAATACAAAAACATGAAAATGAAAAAGGTATAAAAGTCAGAGTTATAGGTCCTTCAAAAATACAACTTTCGTGTAATATACGTTTTTTTCATAAAAACCATTATTTTTTGAGTAAAGAAAGAAAATTTGATAAAAGGTTTTGAATTCCTTTAAATGGGACTTGCGGCACTCTTGTGATTACTAATTAGCCACAGAAATAGTCTAGGTCATACCGTTAAGGGGGGAGTAGGGTCTAGCGGGTGAAAAAGCACTTTTTTGAGGATTTTTTTATAGATATATGGTTAAAGTAAATTTATTGTCATATTGTCATATTGCCTTTTAAAAAAGATGATTTTCAGTCCCAAGAGTAGCTTATCGCAGGATTATGTGAAATCAAAAAGCAAAGAAATTTTGGTAAAACATACGTTTTTCTAACCCCCTATTCGTTTTTTTTTTTTTTTTTTTTTCGTGATCATTTGAAGCAAAAATAGCGATTTTTCACGAAAAATTTCGTCCTTTTGTAGCAGTAAAATCTCTTCAATGTAAAAAAAAACGACGTAGGAGGGAAGCATTTTATATGCAAAAAGTAGGTACAAAAATTAAAAGAATCGGTGCAGTAGTTTTTGAGTGAGAGTTGGCACCGACTTTGAAACTGTTCGTTACGAGTAAAACGCGTTTGAAGTTATAAACATTGTAAAAGTGAAGAAAAAAAATTATTTTCTTAACTTGCACTGAACCATCGATTCCAGCTGCATAAAGCACATTTCCTGCAGCATCCTCTCTTCTGGAAAGAGAGAAAGGGAGCAACACGACCGCCAAGCACCAAGCTGGCGCTTATTCTCTTAACCGCTTCGTGGGGGGAAAGGCCCCTTGTAAATGTCAAAGGAATAATTAATACAAAACCCTGCCCGTTTCTAATGGCTTGTCGTGGAAAGCTAAAAAAGCGGTTAGGGTGAGTAGGTGGAGGGTTAATTCAATAAAATTATCTCTCCTTTTCCAGTTCTCCTAATTAGGTTACGCCTCATTTTTGAAAATCTTATTTTTCTTGTGAAATAATGATTTTAGAGAAAAAACTTGTTCAACATAAAAAATGTATTTTTTTATGTTCTACGACTTTTATCAAAAACTTTTTTTTTAGATAAATGGTTTTCAAAATTGAAATGAAAGACCGTCTTAGAAACCAGTTCTTCAGGGTTTTGACTTTCAAAATTTAATTTGCTGGTATTTTTACTATCATATTCACAATAAGCATGTCAAAATACAACTTTGTAGTTTCAAATTGATTTTTTCTGACTTTCTTTCAATTTTTTTAAATTCATCGACGATGCTTTCTTTTTAGAACTTTATCCTAAAAGAGAAAACAAAAATAATATATTTTTCTAGCATAATATCATTTTGGTTATACTAATTTTTGTTTATTTCATTTTTTGACTTTTTGAGCCTAAATTTTTTAATAAAAATTTTCCATACAAGAAAGATTTTCTTGGCATATTCTTCAAATGGAAAACCTGAGTTCGTTCCTAGACTTGCGGATGTTATATTTTATGTCACTTTTACGCGAGCTGAGCCTCCACGCATAAAAACTTGTACGTTCGTAAATTTCTATTTTGAAAAACATCCCTTGTGCTCTAAATTTATTTGAATTTACTCATGTGAGCACATGAAACATTTTACGAGAACATTACTTTAAAGAATTTAGGAGGCGATTTATCCTACAAAAAATGTAAGAATTTGCACAGTAAATGAAATGGTAGAAATCGTTTATGTTACATTAAAATAGAAACCTATTTTAGTCAGATTCTATTTTAATTAAATTTCTCTTACTTTATGTATTACACTTTAGGGCAGAGCGAGCTTAGAGAAAAAGCGAGTTTTTTCGTAGGAAAATCATATTTCTGTAGAATTGTTAATTTCTAAGGGAGAAACTCGTCGCGTTTCTTCAAAATCTATAATCACAAAATAATTAAACAGGATCAAATTGTCAAAGAAAAGCTAAAATTTAAAAAAAGCCACTCTCTAAAACTCACTAAGAGAAGATAGTTATAAACAATAATAAGTTGTTTAAAATATAATTCTTGTTAGCTTGCAATAATTATTACCTTAGTAAGTGAAAATTGGACAAAAAATTAAAAATTCCAGAAAAATAACGCAACTATCTAACATTACTATAAGGAACAATAATAAATTGTTTAAACAAATATTTTCTTAAACTCGAATTGATTATTGCCTCGCTCTAACTGAAAAGTGTAAAAATTCAGAAAAAACCGTTATAATTTAACTCTTTTCTAAGAGAAAATCGATATGAACCATAAAAAATTATTTTAACTCCTAATTGTCAGTATAAAGTATTCTTTTATATATTTTGAACAGTCTTTGCAAAAAAAAAACACAAAAAATATAAATAATTAGCGCTAAAATCTCGCAAAAACATTTTTTTCACTTATGGTGGTTTTCGGGACCCTATAAAACAGGTTTGTCGCGGCGAAATTCATAAAGTAATTTTTGACTTGTATTCTGTGGATAATTGTGAAGAGAAATGTCGAAGGTCAACTTGATACACATAATATTGACGATTCTGAATAAAATTAAAAAAAAAAAATCTTTGAAATAACACATGTATGCATACCCGAGTCGAAATTTTGGTCCTACTTTAGTCCTGCATGATTCCAGTTAAGGCCTCCTTTAGCCCTGCTTAGCCCTCTACGTCCTCTTTTGAATCCTGTTGGACCTACTTTTTACGATTACGTCCTGACGACCGATGCACTTTTTTCATATTGATATAATTTAATT
>JAUELO010000330.1:704939-715048 GCA_032357855.1 Amphibolips quercusostensackenii
CTCTTGTGTATTCTGCAGCTGTGACAGCTCTTTGAACGTTGGGCCGCAGAACTAGGCCTACAAATGCAGTTGCTGTTCCAAGAAGGAACGAGATCCACCATGGAAGATCAGGTTGGATACGGACGCCAGCAAAGTAAGGTGCAAATTGGGCTAATTTATTCAATATAAGAACGGGAATAGAAACAGAAAGCTGATATACCATGTTACTAAAATCACCCACCTTTGGTATATCGAGACATTGATACCAGCCATATTGGATGAGATAAAAGACAACCAGCAGCAGAGACTTGATGTTTTACTGCTAGACTGCATCAATACAAGAAAAGTAGTTCAAGAAGGCAACAAAATTGAACATTTTAGGCAGAAGAAAGAAGGTTATATCGTGAGCTGAGTGTGAATTATAATGGCCAGCAAGAAACCTAAGTACTTTAATGGGCAGACATGACTAACTATTGGTCGGATCGTTAGGGAAAAACGAACAGAAGCAATTTTGACGCTGCGTGATTCTAACCAGAGAAGGCAAGAACTAGCAGTAATCCTTAAATGGAGCTGAATAACATCACAGCTTTAGATATTTGAGCGTTTTTGAAAAGAACAAGTATTTGGAAATCTTCAGGTCCGGACATGGTGCATAACTTCTGGTACAAGTACCTGACGGGTGTGCATCCTGCGTTGGCAAGGTGTTTTCAGAAGATCGCCAAACACCCTGATCGGATGTCAGACTTTCTGCTTAAGGATACTACGTATATGTTGCCTTAAGAACCAGACGCTGAAAATTCATCTGAATTTCGACCGATAGCCTGTCCTCAAGCAATTTATAAATATCTTACAGCTATCGTTGCAGATGAGGTATATTCTCACTTCAACAAGAATGACATCCACACAGAAGAACAAAAAGGATGTCATAAAAACTCGCGATGCAGTAAAGATCTAATCACCATACACGTTTTTGTCATGACTCAAGATCGTAAACACCAAAACAGCTTGCACATGGCATACATTGACTACAAGCAAGCGTTTCCTTCCATTCCACATGACTATTTGCTTGAAGCCTTGAAAATTTACGAGACCTGCCCACGCATTATTGACTTCCTAAGTCGTGCGATGATGTTTTGGGGTATAAGAATCAAGTATTTTGATCATGGACAACCAAGGATAACTGGATCAATACAATAATAGCGTTGAACTCATTGAGCAAAACAGTAAATAGTATGTCTTATGGGTTCGGAATACATAATAATGAGGATGGCCTTCAACTCATTCATCTTCTATACAAGCATGACCTAAAGCTATACGCTAGTTCAGATTAGAAACTAAAGGAAGTGATCGATGTAACAAAGGTGTTTTCTTATGATATTCACATGGAATTCGAACTCGATAAATGCAGAAAAGTGCATTTAACCAGAGGTTAATTATGGTCCGCTAAGCTAGAGAACGAGTTCGATTCTGAAAAGTTCTCTTAACTCGGCAAACGAAATCAGGGCAACTAACACTTATGCTATCCCTGTCTTTATGTACTCCTTTGGGCTCATTTAATGGTCTAACACCGACCTTTAAAGTTTAAGCAAAACCATACGCGTGGAAATAACAAAGCACCGAATGCACCACAGTGATTCGGCGATTTAAAGGGTAGTTCTGCCACTAAATAGAGCGGGTAGAAGCATTTTAGATGTCAAGCAATTGATGTACATTCTTCCTTAAATGTTATCAGATTTTCGCAAAACACACACTCCTATGTACACTTTGCCATGTTAGGAATTAATTCTTCTTATTTTCAAAGTGTCGCGTAACATGTGCACGCTCTCTATTGTAAAATAACCAATATCTAATGTTGAGATTACAAACCGAAAATAATTCAAATTATAAGAAATAAAAACCGATTTTCATTGGATAGGCTAAGATCGAAAAATCTATTCATTGAGGTAATTTTTATTATTTTGATAAGAGTTTCTATTAAAGCCAAAGGTCTTTTAAAAAAGAAGAGGTTATTAAAAATTTCACAAAAATCTGTGTTTTTTAAATAAATAAAATAAACATTACATTGCATTCAAAATATTATTTATTTTGTTTTCTTATTTGAATCTAAAAATTAGAGCATTTTCAAACAAACATCTTTGCAATGTCATAAAAACAAATTTTTCACGGTATGCCTATTCATTTGAGAAAATATTAATTTTTATGTCCGACTATACAGTATGATCAAATTTAGTTCTGTGTAAGGAACGAATCCATTTGAAATCAGACAGGGTTTTACACTCGAAGTCGCAGAATCTCTTAAGGATGAAATATGTTGCTCTATAGAAGAAAATTCGCGATACGTATTTTTCCGATTTGCACAAAAAATGCTAAGAAGTTATGCGTATTTGAATTATTGTGCTTTGTTTCTCAAAAAACCTCTTGTTCTTTTGCGATGTCTTTCGTCATTTACTAGAAAAATTCAAAAATGACATTTTTAGAAACAAAACTTCTCCCAGCTAATAGAAGAAAGGCATTTTATCAGCACCATGCAAGCGAAACCATTTTTGAGGCTGGGAGAACTTTTTTTCCTTAAAATGTAATTTTCCAATTTTCCTCGTAAGCGATGAAAAATATCGCAAAAAAACTCTGTAACTTAAAGTGTATTCGATCTAAGGCAACTAAAAATACTCTTTTGCACTCAACTAACATAACCGTACCATCAAGAAAAATTGTGCTTTATTTTTTAATGGCATCAAAAAAATTGTTTTGAAATTCTTTAAGTCGAAATCTTTTTCATATATCCGTGACTACACGTGACAAAATTTCGGTACGAA
This sequence comes from Amphibolips quercusostensackenii, assembly GCA_032357855.1. Lineage (NCBI taxonomy): Eukaryota > Metazoa > Arthropoda > Insecta > Hymenoptera > Cynipidae > Amphibolips > Amphibolips quercusostensackenii. The sequence continues at coordinate 707,732 of JAUELO010000330.1, forward strand.
TAGCTAAGTCTGTAAAAAGGGCCATTCGTACCAAATTTCTACGCCATTTTTTAAATAATATAACTTTTTAATTGTTCCAATGACTTCTAAACATATTTACATTACGAAAATAAAATCTTTGACTTTCTTGAAAAATGATAAAAACACAGGCGTGAAATTGAAAGATTAAAATTCATATTGAAAAAAGCCGCGAATAGAATTTTAAAAATAAAGAATAAGGATCTGTGATAAGTTACACTAGAACCTTATCCAGAATTAGTTTCATACACAGTATGAAGTAAATATACATATACTTGCAGAAGAATATATATAGATAGGGGTTTATGTATACGTCAAGCGCAATATCGTGCACGTCGTTTCCGGTTGGTTGGATGTCAGGAGTCGACGGAAGAAAGCTAAAGGAAGCAGTGCTACTCTGCAAAGCCAAGAATTACGAGGGACAATAATTTTTCCTGTTGTCTGACTCTATCGACCAACGAAGCAAAATAATAAACAATCGCGAAACTTAAGTAAAATAAAAGTAAAGAGTTAAATTAAGGAAAAGAGCAGATTTATGAGATCAGGAATTTGAGCTTAATGGAGAGGAATATTTGAATCTATTCTAAAGTTTCTTGTAATTCCGTCTTGACCTAAGAGACAATCTCCATAAATTTCGGTTTCTATTGCTCATAAATTTTCTCTCTGCTAAAACAGCGTTTTTATTCTCGTGAAATGCAAATTCAGAATACGATGTTTTAAATTATTTTTTAGACCCAAGTGTTGAAACTAATTGAAAGTCATCCTAACTTTAATAGTTATCTCTTAAAGTTCAATGCGGCGCTAATTTTTTTTATTTGATGTAAGATAGTGTTTGCCGATAGTTATGTGATTAAATACTTAATTACAGCCACGAGACGTGAAACCTCCGACCGTAGATGTGAGGGGGGGCGGATACGTCTCGTGACGAAAATTACTTATCAGCATGATAATAATTAATTATATGTAATTATTTTACACATTTAGTTAAAGTTACACGCTTAAGTGTTCAGGTGAGATTTCACTAAGTTTATCTGTAATCTACATATATTAGAACCTCTTACAACTCAAAATTCACAAATCTGAATGGATCCATCAATGGATTTAATGTTAACTGTACACGAGCTTACACATAACCCTAGCAGGGATTCCGTCGTGTTCGTGATAACTTCTTGGATGCGGAGTTGGCTCACTCCTGGGAGACGTTAGGGGCTTATAAACGTCGGGTCGAATTTTCAGGAAACGTTATTCATCCGCCACTAGGGATTGTATTTCAATATTTAGCTTGTCTTCAATATTACAGTGTCTTTTTGTATTTAACTTCTTTACGGTTAAAAAAATACATTTGTCAGACATTTTTAAAACTCACAGAATTTACTTCCCTTTGGATTTTATATTGTTTCATTAAAAAGAATCTCCTTTCATGTATGATTTTTTTTTCAAAATTCCACTACTGACAGAAATTTTTTGTAATTTAAGAATGTTAGCTTTTAAATAGTGCTACAAAATTTTGTTAACCATTTTGTGACAGGACTTGTAATTTTCGTTTCATTTATCAAAAATGCTTTTAAGACAATGTAAAATTCAAATTTTTAGCCAAGCGAAGGGAAATATGGAAAAATTTTCAAGGATCAATTGCAAATTTTGAAAAGCCCTACACATTTTGTAAACCATTTTTGTATTGGACTTGTCATTCTGGTTTCATTTATCGAAAATACTATAAAAAAATACAAAATTTAAATTTTGAATCAAACCACGCAAAATATGGGAAAGTCTTAAAGAGAAATTGTAGCATTCAAAAAGTTCTACAAAATCTTTATAATCATTTTATGATAGAACGTGTCATTTTGGTTTTATTCATTGAAAATGCAATGGAAAAAATCAAAAATTCAAATTGTGAGCCAAACAACGCTAAATATGGCAAAAAGCTTTTGAAGGATTTTCAGCTTTTAAAAATTTCTACATTATTTGTTTGAACCCTCTTTTGACAAATAATGCTCTTTTTTATTTCTCAAAACTGATATGCAAAAATATAAAATTCCAAAATATTGCCTCAAAAAATAAATATATATTAAAAAATGTCTGCCGAAAATCGAGCGAGAAGCGCGAGCTCCGAAAGACGCGCGCGCTAGGCGCGCTCAAACTTGTAAGCCGTGCTCGTAGCGCGCGATAAGCACGTACCTGTTCGGGGGGCACATTTTTTTAAAAATTAAAAGCGTTTCAAATCGAACGATTCTATGATATAAATTGTATGGTTTTAAATTTGGAACGTTCAAAATATTATACCTTCAAATTGAAAACTTTAGTAGGTAAAAATAATATTAAAAGTGATATTTCAAAGAATAAATAGACACTTATTGATAAAACTTTATGATTCAGATAATTGCAAATGAACGTTTCTTGAAACTTAACGCAATTTTAAATCGCGAATTTCCCGAGATTCTATAATTTTACTTGCAACTAGAATCCTTATATTGTTGATAATTTGAAACAAAAAAATAATCCAACCATAATATATACATATAGAAAATAGCAAATTTTTTAGTTAACATTGTGCAAAAGTTTGCAATTTCAAGTTTAAGACGATCATGAATGAATAACTTGAGATTTGACCATTTAAAATTTAAAGCGTTTAAAATATGATTGCAAACTGAAGGCGTTACAACTTTTAACAATTTTAAATTGAAATGTTTCAAACTGTATGATTCCAAATTTGTGTAAATCTTTTAATTTTAATTCAAATAATTTTTAAATTGAAAGCCTTAAATATGCTGATAAAAATAAAAATTTTAAATGTTCCACGGTGAATTATTCCTGATTGAAGCTATACAAATTTTAAAATAATTTTTTCCTTAAATTTCAAACCATAAGTGTTTATAATTTTATTTTATACTAGAAGCCTAAGTTGTCAAATTCAAATTTGAAAATAATTAAAAACTAATAATTTGAAATACAAATATTAAGAATTTTACATTTTTAAATACATATAAATCACTCAATATTGAATAGTTTCAAATATAAAGCATTATCCCTAAAATTGTACAATATTCGATGTTTCCAATTCAATATACTATCATAGTAAGCAATTCAAACACAAAACCATTGAAATTCTAGCAATCATATCAGAAAATAGTAGGTTTTTGATAAAAAGGTCTTGTGTTTGAAGGCTAATAAAATTGTGCTATTTTAAAAAATTTGAAATTGAAAACGTTCCAACATTATTTCAAAATTCAAATCGTTTAAAATTGTATAATTTTAAATTTGTCTTTTTCCAATTGGTTCAATTTCCATTGTTCTGTGTTTAAAATTTGCACATTATCAAGGTTTTGCAATCTGTTAATTCAAAATTAAAGAAAATTGAATATTTCCAATCTGAAATTATTCTAAGCAATTAAAACTAAAATTACTAAATTGTAACGTTTAAAATTATAGAATATTTTTTACTGAAATTAAAAATTTTAAATAATGGGGGAAACTGTTTAAAGATGCTTTCTGAAATTCTATTGTGAATATTTTTGTTCTGTGTATTAAAATGAATTACAAAATTGTAGATTGTAAAATGCAGGAAAAGGCATTTATAACGAAAAATCACAAAAACTTAATAAAATTCTGCTTTAAGTAAGAAAATCACAATTCATTTGAGATTAGGTGTCAACAGAATGAAAACATAATGACTTGTCAATATTATATTACTCTGCAGAAGCCGTTAGACTTTTCAGTGAAATTACTCACATGAAATCAAGGAATTATTGAATTTCCAACCCCACCGTAATGAGGATATTATATTATTTACACGATTAGGTACATCAAGACTCATTGCTTCAGTGAATAAGCGTTAATTTTATTAAATTAAATATTACAAGTAACTCTAAGTTCAATTTTTAAAGTCAATTTCATCTGTTTTTTTCTCTTTGCTTGTCCGTTGACAAGAGAAAACCAATTTATTATTTCTAATAAAATTTGTCTATTCACAAAGTAAAGAAAATCTCTAGTTTAAATCACTCTATATAATAACTATATGAAAATATGATTAAACTCTCTCAGCATGATTCATTAATTTTAATTTCAATTTTATGCACTTAATGGGGGTGTACTTGGAAGGTATGTGATTCATACCTTATTATTATAACCTACATTTCCTATATCTAAATTATTGCTCATACGCATGTCATATTGTTTAAATTTGAAGACTATTTGATAATTAGATTATGTTTCTCACTGTCAGTTCAAAGGATTTTTCTGGTCGCGAAAAAAACCGCTATAAGGGAGGCAACATTATCTTAGATATTTCGGTACCTCATGACAAAAGGAACAACCCCCTCGACCTTCAAGACGTTGGAAAGGGGTAGAGAGTTGACTAACATTTTTCCTGCGACTAGTCCCCCCTCCCCCGCACTCCACAAGACGCTTGAAAGGGCTAGGGGGTTCATCAACATTATTCCTGTAACTGGTCATGGGGGTGCCTTCACGCCCCTCACGATATGTTAGAAAGGGGAAGGTATGTGACTTGCATTATTCATGTAACCAGTCATGGGGTCTCTTCCCGCCCCTGACGAGATGTTGGAAAGGGAAAGGTATGTGACCTACATTACTTGCGTAATGAATTACAGAGGTGTTGTCCCCATACAAGACGATGGAAAGGGGTACAGGCTTAACCAACATGAATCCTGTAAACAGTCGCAGGGTGCCTTCGTGCCCCTCACGAGATGTTGGTAAGGGGAAGGTATGTGGTCTACATTATTCACGTGACCAGTCACAGGAGTGCCTTCCTCCCACGAAAAGTTGGAAAGAGGTAAAAAGTTGACCAATATTATTTCTGTGACCAGTCATGGGGGTGCCTACCCGACCCACACGAGATGTTGGAAAGGGGAAGGTATGTGACTTGTATTATTCATGTAACCAGTCAGAGGGGTGCCTTTCCACCACAAGACGTTGGAAAGTGGTAGGAGGTGTTGACTATCATTATTCCTGTGACCAGTAGCGAGGTGCCTTTCCGCCCCCCACAAGATGTTAGAAATAGGAAAATATCTGTTCTACATTATTCCTGTGACTTGTCACAGGGGTGCCCCCCCCTCCCCAACTGCTACGAGACATTGAAATTGGGTATGGGGTTTTAACAACATTATTTATGTGGCCAGACGCAGGGGTGCCTTCCTGCCCCAACGAGTCCCAAAGCGACGATAAAGTGTGACATTATACATCAAACGTTCCAGCTAAAGTGTCAAAAGCCAAAAACTTACAAAATAACTCTTGAGTTACATGATCTCACTCTAAAATGCCTCACAGTCATACTCAAGGGTAAAAAAACCGGTAAAAGACTATTGGTAACGGTATTTTTTTACCAGTACCGACAGTATATATACTTCCTTAAATATTTACAAGGCATCCAAAAAACGGAATCAAAAAGAAACCGGATACGCAAGCTCTTTTTAGTGAAAATTAGTTCTACATACGCTTAAGCTACTTTAAGGTTTAAGAGCATGTATTTAATATACATGAATTAGGCAGAACAACGAATACGAACATCGGTAAAAATTGAAATAAGATTTCCACGGAAGCTAGAAAGGAGTCTTTTCACGAATTCAAAGAAATAGTATTATATAGTTTGAAAAGTATGAATATACGCGAACTAGATAGACCAATAAAGAACACCAGAAGAAATTACTGTCAATGATTAAGTATATAAAATTAAAATTCTGACTTTCCCAAGTCTTACTTCTCTTTTGGCGTTCTTTTTTGAATTTTTTTTTGTAATTTTTAGAGATATAAATAAAAATGATAGAAAATGTAGATTCAGAAAATCCACATTTTCGAAGAATATATCGCGCAAGAAGTAAACCCTTCTGGTAGGCTTCCATCACGCTTTCAAAATGCACCGCATGCTCGAGCAGCGCCAGTCAAAAACATCTGATCTGCTCATTGCATCCTCTTTGTATACCTGTCTAATCATGGTGAAAGTCTCGATTGCAGACTTTCCAAGTTTAACACAAAACTTCACCGCGCATCACGCAGTCCATTTTACCACCACCCATCCTGGCCGTGAAAAACTCCCTCTATTGCTCCATTGGGGTGATTGAAATTCAGACCTACTACTTATGGAACAGACCCTGCACTTTGTTTTTTGTATTTCTTAGGTTTCTATAAGCTTTAAAAAAATCGCAATCCTAATCCTTGATGCATTTGTGCGAAATTTTAACTTAAGTTTAAAAAATCTCTCAACTACTTTAAATTTGCATTGAAAATTGTATTACTTGTGCAAGACATCTTACAAAATAGTTTTCTGTACATTCATCTGTTGGGGGTTGCGAAGCTGATTAATTTACCGCATGATGGACATCTCTAGCGATCTCATTTCTCTACGGAAACATTATGTACTTAGCTCTTTGACGGCTTGCATAAACTTTCGTATCGGAACACTGGGATGTGAATACACAAAAGCACAATATTTACCCAATTAAGTCTGAAACTATTTGACGTTTATTCAATGTACTTCATACCGTACATAGTGATAACAAACACAGAATTATCATATAAAGTCCGCAAGCAACAATTTCCTAGCTGAATGAGTCTACAAGTAATTTACACACAAGATTTGGTATTTAAATTCATTAATTCAATAATTTTTTCAGTTTTTCTAACAAACATAAAATACACTATAGGTACGTTTATAAAAAGTGTGTTTTATTTCTCTGCAAGATTTGTATACTATTTACCAAATTTTTGTACAGTGGTTACAGTTTTAAATTTTAAACACATGTTTAATGCTTTTAGTCTTATTGATACAGTCATTCTTTCAAATAGAAATTTTTAATTTGTAGGTTCTTACAAATTTGAAATTAATAAATCTAGAAAGCATACCATTTTTAAAGTTCCAATCTGAATGAGTCTATTTCTGCATAAAATCTAGCTTGGGAATTTTTCCTTAAGAATTCTTGGTATTAAAATTTCTTTTGAAAGTTTCTAACTGAAATTGGGAAAACTTGATATACTCTTTAAATCAGATATTGAAAATTGAATTGCTTTAGAATTAAAATTGCTTAATCGTGACTTTTTACAAATTCAAAGTTATATGTTCCTCGCAGAAATAAAAAAGTCTGCATATTTTATTTTTTAAAATAAAAGTCTTTAATTTAACATATTATTGGTAGTTTCCAAAAAAATTTTAGAACATTTCAATCGAATTCCTTGCAAAAAGTGGGAAGGCTCTTGAGAAATTAGTAACAAGGATTCTTGACTCGGAATGGCATTTTATGTGAAAGAGGTCCTTCTTGCAGACTCTTTTGAAGATCAATGGAGTGCATT
>JAUELO010000330.1:724692-743121 GCA_032357855.1 Amphibolips quercusostensackenii
AACATGTCGACAAATAAGTTCAAAACTTTAAACGTTAGAAAAAATTTAGTAGTTGGTATACTTGGTATGTGAAATTTGACTTTCCTTTTGAAATTCCCAAAGCCTTCTCGTAACACCTACAGCGTAAGGTGCTTATATATACTACCTTATCTCTACTAAAAGTTATACCGATCCCCGCTTACTTAATATTTGGTAAAAAGATATGATTTTTTTTTGTATAGCTATTTACTTCACAATATATAATATGCGCTCATTATAAACGATAAACTATATTATCACGAACAGAAAAACTAGTTTTCTTTTTGTTATTGTGAAGTAAAAATTTTTTTACAGAATTTTATTTATTGCAACTTTTGATATTGTATGAAAATCTTAAAACTTCATAAAGGGGGATCAAAACAGCGCATTAAAATTTTGTTTTCACACTTGAAAAGGGGCAATATTAATATTCATATTTTGACTTATTTGTTGAATTATCTGTAAAAAATTTCACAGGCTGCAAAGAGAAAAAAATTACAATGGCAAAAGCATACGAACCGATAAGCGCCTATCACAAATCAAACCACTTTAGCGGTTACGTGATATAAACCAATAAAAAAACAAACTTTTAATTCATATAATAATTTGAAATTCAAAAATAGTCTAGATTATCTTTCTGCATTCATAATTATAAATAATATATTTCTGTCTACTTTCGAAAACGAATTATAAGTTTTTCCTTCAGTATAAATGATAGAACCTGCTGCAATACATTATGTACGAAAAAAAATTTGCCTTTTGTTATAAAAAACAATTTCATCGGCAATCAGTTCAAAACCCTCTTAACTGATTGAAAAAGGTCTTCTTACACCATGATTTAGTTAAAAATAACTTTTCTAAATATTCAAATATTTTATTACATAGTAATTTCTTTTTAATTGAAATTTTAAAATATAAAAGTACATATTTTTTAATATTTTTGATTATTCATAAAGAAAGAGCTTGTCAAAAGAATCGGAAATGCGTGACATATTTAAACGACCCGCCCATTAAAAAAAAAAATTATCATAAGAGGTCATAATTGCTTTAAGTCCTTTTAAGAGATGTTTTCCTGCTTTCTAAACCACAAAATAAATTAGTTTTAGGGAAATTCACTGAAAAACCTTTTCTATACCTTTTGAGAGGTGTGCTTTCCAATGAAACGGACGCGATATCTGTCCGCATTATGGTCCATTAGTTTTAACTGTTTGATAAAATTTAATTATGAAATAAATGCATCTACAGTGTTAATAAGCTTTTTTATTTGATATAATCCTACTTCTTTTGACCTACTGTATCTGGAAAAACATATATTTTGTTTTATATATATTTCTCTTGCGTCACTTCTGGTCTGCCTTGTCAATATAATAATTGCAAACAATTAAAAAATAAGATTGTCGATACCTGAATATTATTAAGTGTACTGCACAAGATATAAGGACGTTACATACTATTTTTAATTACGTTTATATAATTTTGCCGACTACATGTCATATTTATGAATTCTATTTCTTCACTATTCTAGAATAAATTCTTACTAAACTTCCCGTGAAAATGCTTGCTTATTCAACGCAAGGAATATAATGAAACATACGTGTTAGTTCTTTATGGTTTTGAAGTCTCATAGAAGCAAACTAATTTTACGTGTAGATGAAAAATAATCCCTGCAAATATCTAACCGGAATTCGCACGAGATCTGCGGGGAGATTCCATAGCGAGCGTTTGGAAAGTCAGGGAATTTGAAAAATCCAAAATAATCACAAAATTCAAACAAATTTTTGGGAATATGAAAAAGCATATAATGGCTGTCAAGTCTAAAGAATTCGTTGATACAGGGATTCTATCATATGTTATATTTTATATGCGAATTTTACAAGAAGATTCTGAAGTTGCGTCACTGATCTCTTTGGGTACCTTCTCATCGGGATAAAATTCTTGAAAGAGAGTAATTTTTTTGGCACCGACTTTATACTTTTGTTATTATTGGGTTAATTCTTATGTATCAGACTAGTGATAAACTCTCTTTTAACGAAGATATGAACTAGATGTAAAAAAATTACTTAGGCTCACGAATTCTATGCCAATGGAAAGGTACCCTTTGTCTTCTCTTTTTTTTTAAAGCGTATTCTCTTAAATAATTTAATTACTATAGTGTAAAAATTAGTTCCTTTTTTTCAAGAACTATTTAATAAGGCAATAAAATCGATGTACAAGAATTAAATTTATTATTTCATAAAATATGCCTTACAGAATATATAATAATTTACAAATACACTTACAGTAGGAAATTATTCTTGCGAAAATATCAAAAAACAAGTTTTAGAACGTGGGGCGCGCATCTTTCACATCTCACGCTTCGCGCTTGATTTTTTTACATCTCTCAAGGTTTAATAATTTTTGTACCTCGATCCAGAAATTTAGTTTAAGATGAAAATTGTATACGTCAAGCAATTTTTCACTTCTTGTGTTGTGATTTGATCAGTTTAAAGCATAAAAAACTGGGGTTTCTTTAAGAATCAACCTTTGGTTTCTAAGCATCTGCAAAAAAAGGAGCCACTCTTGGTGAAAAGGAACTCCAAAACAATAAATTTTTCTCAATGGAGACTCTAATTGGACCTCCAAGAGCAGCCTAGTTCTAATAGAGGCTTTATTAAAAGAACCTATTTTCGCTTTGCTCACCTGGACATGTTATATAGTTAATAAAAGAACTTCTATTTTAAAGCACACATGTAATAGAACATTGACGGACATAATTTAGTGAGGAAAATTAAAGTGAAAAATAGTATTACAATTAGAATAGATATAATAAATCATAAATATTATTTGCAGGTTATGTAGAAAACCTGTAAACATGAAGGCGTATTCATGTGCAAAAAACTTTTCATCTTAAGTCAGCGGTGGACAAATTCTGTAAGTCTTTAATTTACCAAACCCGCTTTGCAAGTGTTTGTTTGGTTTGTGAATGCCTCTTCACGTTGTTGTATTCAAGTGGTTTCAAAGAAACCCTTTTCAATCTCAAGAGGATTCTATTGGAGTTCAAGTTCTAAAAGATGCCAACTTCTATTTAAGCTGCAACTTAATTAAACTAGTTTCAGTCGAGATTTTGTCTGTAATAGCAAAAAAACTAGTTTTTTTTGTTACTGTACTCTCTAAATCTGAAACAGTGAAATTCCACTAATAGATTGTGAAATTACACTTATTTAATTAGAGAGAAGTCGTTCACTAACTATTAGTAGAAAACTACTAATTTTATTAACTAAAATTGTCTTTTTATAAAATCAGTAAAATTCTACTAAGCAATTAGTATTCCATGTCCTTGCAGTGGCGGAACTCACTCCCCAACTCTTGTGCTGTAAGCTTTTCAGTCTCGTCGAAGCATTTAGATATTTTCGCTCGAAAAATACAATTATCTATCTCATAATAACTAAAAAAAAGATATTATTTATATAATACATCCTGTGTATTTCTTTTGTATCATTAGAATTAAAAGTTTTGTTTTGATAAACGTAACCTCAAAATTGTATTATATATCACAATCATCGTAATAAGTATAATACAAGACAATTCTACGTGCGGGCCAGCTTTACTTTCAATTTTTATCATTTACTAAATTTTTGATGAATTATTTATTTGTCAAAACTTCTTTACCACCTTAATTGTTGATAAAATCAGATTCTGCAGGAATGTACTCAGTGAATCCATGTAAGGTAGAATTATTTAATTTACGATTACGATTATCAACAGTAAAGGTCGAGATATCGTTTAAAGACTTCAAGTGCACAACTTAACTAATGAATATAATAATTAATATAATCATAAATTTAAATACCTAAAATGTATAGTTAAAAATGTATCTTGCATTTATTGAATGGATATTAAAGAAAAATTGCAGAATATGTCACGAATGAGGGCAGCCCGACGATGCAAATATAGACATAAAAATACCCACAAAATAAATTATAAAACTGTACATACAAAGGATACATAATTACTATACCAATAAACAACGCATCAAAATATATTGATAATTTAATAAAATATATTAAATCTGCACTTTTATGTTATCTAATTCAATATTGTGAAAAAATTTAATTTTTGTGCAATGACATTTGCGGGTACTTTCCAGACATTTTTGTAAATCAGGGCATCAAAATACTACATCACCAAATCATTAAAACATTAATACCTATAATTTTGAAAATTATATTCCGATCCGATACTTATACAATATAATTATACAATATATTAAAAAAATCATTAAATATGTATTTGCATTGAAATGTTTAAATAATTTTTAAATTATATTTTTTAATTGGAACTTTTTTTCTTAAAATATGATTTTTTAATGAAACATATGTACATATAATTTTGAAAAATAATTGAAATACTCATTAAACGGACATTATTGTTAATCAGTGCATCGAAAAACATCACTAAATCATTTAAGCATTATTACCTATAATTTTTGAAATTATAATACGATACAATACTAAGTTGAAAAAATCTAAATCATTAAACAATTACATGCCTCTTTTTTATGTTTATCTCAGCGATAGATTAAGTCCCACTTACCCATGCTTCAGAACGAGCAGGAACGTGATAAAATATTTTCTCGTTCTTGAATTACAATGAAAAATGTGAAAGCATGCGTCGAATTTACACCTTTTGTTAATAACGTGCGGAAAACAACAGACGAAAGTATGCAGTCACTATTGGTCCGTACGATTTTCGTCGATATTTTAAGGTTCAATTTAGAATATCTTTTATTTTTTCCATTTTTTCTCTGAAGCATGCAGTGAATTGAATTTGATAATCTGAAATTGGCCACAAACATTTGAAATAATTATATGATTGTGATAGAGAGATATGTGTTGAAGATAAATAAACTCTAATTGTACAGATTATACCCAATATTAAATGATATAACCTTCATGCAAATAAGTTTATTATTATGAGAAAAATTAATCAGTAATTAGTTAATCAGTTTATCATATAAAAATCAATAAACAATTATTTTCATTGGAGCATTCCAATCATTTTTACTTTACATATTTTTTTTAACATGAAATTTCATTTACAAAATTTTAAATTAATAACAACTCTTTATACTAATTTTCAAAAAAATAAAAACATAATATTAAGATATTATTTCAGAAACTAAATTCAGATACTTATTTAAACAGTAGTCTTTCATTTTTATTTAAATATTCAAATAATTTTCACGGTTACCATTTTTCAAATTCTACTTTTATTATAAAATATTTGAGTTATTAGCAACCTTTTACAGTGATTTCCGAAAAAATTAAAACATTTAAATATAATTTTAGAAATTTAATACAGATACTTATTTTGCAACATCAGACACGTATTTGAAAAATTATGTAATTGTAATACATTCAAATAAGTTTTACTTTATATTTAAAAAAATTAAACTTTCATTTCTGGAAATTCAGTTTGTCAATTACCTTTGAAACTTATTCCAGAAAATGTAAGTTTTAATAGAATCCGTTCATGTGTAACAGTTCACAGCGTAAACAGCATTAAGCAATTGTTTTTACCAGAACATTTAAATAATTTTTACATTGTATTTTTCTTTAAATTTGAAATTGCATTTAAATACATATAATTTATGACTAAAATTTTAAACTAATTCAAAAAAAAGAAACATCTGTACATATTATTTAAAAAATTCAATTTAGACACTTTTTTAACAATATCACAGACATTTAAAAAGATTCTATGATTGTAATCAAGGTATTTTAATGAACAAATAAATTTTTTAAATCAAAATATTAGCCAAGTGTGGTGTACTTTTAAAAAGGTAGAACCTCCGATTTCATTTAAACTCCGTATTCTTATGTATTTTGACACGCTGATTACGAATATGATAGTGAAAATTGACGGAAATTTGATTTTTATAGTGAAACCATAAAAAAAAGTTTAAAAGTCATGGTTTTTTGCGTTTATCTCAAGTAATAGGGAAATTTTTCAGTAATGTTTGTTACAAAAGTTGTAGATCGTAAAAAAATACTAATTTTTTGTTTTAAGAATTTTTTTCTACGAGTGAAATTTCTTGAGAAAATTATCCCTTCATCATGATTTCCATCGAATCTTCATTGGCTTCGGTTTGATACCTACTTACGCTCCTCACCACGGGAAGTTTGAAGTATTTTTAAGAGCATATTTTTTTGTATTTTTTATGTTTTGTATTTTTTTTTATTTTTTTCTTTTTAATTATTATGATTTTTTAAATTTAATATTAGTTAAAAGCACTGATTCAGTGGCCAGGGTGATATTCTTTAATATTCTCGCTCTGGTCACAAAAGAATGATCGGTCACGTCTCGAACCCCTTTTCCAACTCGCCCTTGAAAAAACCACGTTCTTTGATTTTGCACGTACATTTATTCTAGAAATTATAGAAAATATCCAATTACATGGCCTTGAAGTAAATAATCAATTTATGCACCTAAATAAAACAAATAAAAATTCAATCTTCATATAATTTATTGTTATAACAAAAATTAATCCTATAATAATTAATAATTCAGTTCACAAAATAAGAAGTATTAAACTATTATTTTTGTGAAAACTTTCTAAAAATTTTTACTTATAATTTACACTTTTACTTCTGCATATTTGATTTGTTAATAACCTTGTAAACTTATTCAAGAAAATTTAAGTTTTAATAGAATTAGTTGATGATTAAGTATTCAGTTCACAACATAAAAAGTTTTATCAAATTATTTTAATTTGAACATTTAAATAATTTTTACATTATATTATCTTGCAACTGAAAGTTTATTTCTGTACATTTAATTGAATTATTATATGTAAGTCAAAGGAAGAATATTAAACTTCAATCTTTACGTATTTAAATATTGTGAAGAAAATTTATAAGCTAATAATTAAATAATCAGTTCACGACATAAAAGGCATTAGCATAGTTTTTTTTTTGAAACATTCAAATAATTATTACTATATATATTTCTTTTTAATTTGAAAAAAAGAGAATTTATTACGCACGTTATTATTGACAATTAGTAGAAAAACTTTTTTGCCGATTGACATACCCTCCGAAAGTTTCATCTTATAATGTAAATTAGTAAAAAATATATTTTCTAATCATGCTCATATTTTATTATATAGCAATTTCTTATCAATTAAAATTATATTTTCACAAAAATCGGGAATGCGTAGAATATGCAAGAAACCCACACCGAAAAAATTAGTCATACACCAGAAACTCGGTTGAGAAATCCTCGGTTCTGTAGTTCCTAGAACTGCTGGTCAACGCAGCTTCTAAGCTTGTGGGGTCGAGTGAAGGTTGTTAATAATGCGTCGCCACCAGTATCGAAGCGATAAAAGCGAGCAGTGCCCTCAGTGGATAATTCTATGCAAGGATGCACATGGCATTACTTAGTTTTCCAGAAGACTTAATAAAACATAACGTCGCTGTGACTTCAGCAATCGATAAAACACCAACTTAGATTTTTCTGAACGAGCGTGTACGTCGCAATTTTTAGTGTGAGTATTGGGGAAACAATTTAGTCAAAAATTTTACATTAATAATCTGTAAACTATTTTTATTTTGAACTTTTAATGATTCCTAATCAAAAAATTTGCATTAAACTTCTGTTTCTTTTGGTAAAACTACGAAGTTCATCAAAGAATCAAAGAATCAAAAGAACCCTAAATAATCATCTTTGTAAAAAAATTCGTCTTCACTTTGCTTTAGAAAAATACAACAGAAATGATTAAGACGGCCCTGACTGTTAAAGTTTAGAGAAACCCGACTTAAGATCAAGGCCATTTGCAGGCGACCCCTGAAACTGTTTTTAAACCAACTTCTAAAATAGGTTAGAAGTCTTATTATTGTGAATTAGAAGAAAACACTAATTTGACTTACAAAAAAAATATTAAGAAATCACTTATACCACAATTGTTCTCAATGATGAAAAATACTTTTTTGCTGTTTGTATGAATAGAAAAAAAGCGTCTTCCAAGCATTTTAGCTTGAAAAAATACTAGTGTTTAAGTAAAATTGTAACTTAACGTAAGTTTATTTAACATATGAAAAAAGAGTTCTTTTAAATCATATGGCGTATTGC
The DNA here is from genome assembly GCA_032357855.1 of Amphibolips quercusostensackenii. Taxonomy (NCBI): domain Eukaryota; kingdom Metazoa; phylum Arthropoda; class Insecta; order Hymenoptera; family Cynipidae; genus Amphibolips; species Amphibolips quercusostensackenii. The sequence continues at coordinate 732,820 of JAUELO010000330.1, forward strand.
AATGAACTAATTAGTACAGGGGAAATAATTCTGAAGATAACTCTGGAAGCAGCATTGAAATATGCCGAAAAAATCACTTTTTTGAGCTTTCTAACTTTAAATAATTTCTGCTAACGGAATATAGCATTCTGAAAATCTGTAAAAAAAAATCACAAAATTTTATTTTTGTCCATAAAATAAGATTTTTTCTACACTGAGCGAAGAATTCCCGTGTAGTTCGGGTTTGCATCCTAACAGATCAGCTGGCCTCCCTTTTTTCATTTTTCACATGGAAGATTGATGCGCTTGCCCGGATGAATCGTGCGACCACGCCAACTATTCGGTTCCTGACCAGAAACAGCCAGCGCATGAACTAGTGGGGAGACCACCCGACTTATTGGGGTACCCGTCCGAATACTTGGGGTGCTTGCACGACTAATTCATGTCATTAGATGAACTCGAAACAATTAACCATTCCATATATAAATGATCACAGTTCAACACTGTCCTAAAGCACTACATATGCACGATTGACTTTTTGATTATGTGATTTACCTAATAGTAAAATGTTCTGTTAATATAAATAGGAGAGAGTCGGCAATTAGTGCGCACCGAAGTAATTTTGTGTAGAAAAATTAAATATTATGGTTTTCGTTAATTGGTTTACAGTTATGAGGAGCAGAGACAATTATCATCGCTAATTAACTCGAAGAAACTTAAACAATTTATTCTCATAACTTTGTTCGATAAAGATAAAATTATTCAAGTTATAGCATTTTCCACATCTAGAAAAAAAAAATGAAAATTTAAAGCTAAACAACGCACGATATGAAAAAAAGTCAATAAAAGAAAAACTTTTTTTTTTAAAGCCCTACAAGATTATCATAACAACTTCTGAAATTTGAAAAAAAAAATCTAAAATTAAAATTTTTATCGCAGAAAAAATAACGAAAAATAAAAAATTCCATTTTCAGGTCAAACTATGCAAAGTACGAAAAAAGATTGATGAAAAAAAATTGTGTATTCAAGAGAAGTCTACAATTTTTTTATTAAGTATTTTTTTATAGGGCACGCAGTTTTCTCTTATTTTCAAAAAAAAGATTAAAAAAATTTTTTGGACAAACGATACAGGCTACGAAAATAGTAATAAGACAATTATTATTTATTATTATTTACCTAAAATATATTTACCTGAATATTACCTAAATATTTACCTAAAAAAGCTACAAATTTTTTTCAATTATTTTTTCATACCATGCGTATTTTTTTTATTCGTAAAGCACAAAATTGAAAATAGAATATTAAATTTTTGGTCAAACGACACAAGCTATAAAGAAAATAATCTAAAAATGTTGTTCTCACCAAAAAGAGATACACATTTGTTATAAATAATTGTTTGATGGGACGCGTAGTTTAAGAGTTATTTTTGAAAAAATAGAATTATTAAATAAAAAATTACATTTTTGTAAAACGACACAAGCTATAAAAAAAATTAAAATAAAGAAGTTACTTGTCCGAAAATGAGCTTAAAATTTGTCTTTAACAATTTTTTTATAAGACGCGTAGTTTTGCTTTTGATCTTAAAAAGTAACATTGAAAATAAAAAATTAAACTTTTTGAAAGACGACACAAGACACGAAAAAAAATTGAATGACAAAAGTTTTTCGCCCCAAAAGGATCTAAAATTTTTTTAAAATCATTTTTAGAAAGGAACAGTAGATTTTCATTTAATAGTAAAAAATTACACTAATATTAAAAATACTATTAAATTTTTGGAAAAACGGTATAAGAGATGAAAAAAATGCAAAGACAAAAGTAGTACAACCAAAACTATATCGTTTTATTTTACAAAATTTTTCACCGGAATTATATCTACAAATTTGCTCGGAACCACTTTACGCCAGGATGCATATTTTTAGCTTAAATCATAAAAAATAACATCAAAAATTAACAAATTATATTTATGGATAAACGACACAAGTTGCAATAAAATGCTTGACAACAAATTTTTTTTATAGGATGTGCACTTTTTTTTTGATTATAAAAACAAGCCAATGAAAATACGCGTGTCTTAATACAAATGCATATTATGAATAATAATAATATAAATTAATGGTAATAATACATTTTTCAGGGCAGCGGAGAATAACATTTAATTCAAAATAAGAAATAAATAATAAAGTTATCATGATAAATAAAATTTGTACTTTATTTTGCTATATTTGAATAAGCAAACACAGGCAGAGGTACAAAAATAAATGTAATATACATTTGATATAATAGTGTTAAACCTAATTTAGAAAAGTTTCCTTTTTGGACAAAATTGAGAGCGAAGCACGAGATATGTAATGAGAATGTGTTTGTTAAAGCCACAGGAGCTTTAACAAAAGAGAATTCACCTGTCTAAGAATGATACTTTGATACATTTTTGAATAGTATGCGCACTTATTTGGCAGAAATACAAAGACCGAGCGCGTAGCTCAAAATAAATATATTATCGAGCGCGAAGCGCGAGAACCAACAATTCACTCCCCTAGCGCGCTCAAACTGTCGCGGGAAAAATTATTGGGAACAAATTCGTAGTTATTTTTTGGAACAACAATTTTTGTTCAATTTTTTTTTCGTAGCTAGTGTAATTTCTCCAAAAAATTTTTTTTTATTTTTGATGTTATTTTTTACTTATAAATTTAAAAAATGCATCGTATAAAAAAATAAATATCAGAAACTTGTAGCTCTTTTTAAAGTGAAAAACTTTTGTCTCATTACTTTTTTTCTTAGCTTGTGTCGTTTGACCGAAAATTTAATTTCTTTATTTTGCATAATTTTTATTTATATATCGATTTTCGTATCTGCACGGTTTGACCGAAAAATGAAATTTCTGATTATTTTATGAGCGATCAAAATTTGAATTCTAGATTTTTTTTTAATTACAAAAGTTGTTATGATAATCTTGTAGGGCTTCCAAAAAGCAATGTTTTTTGTTGACCTTTTTCATATCGTACGTTGTTGGTCTTGAAATTTTCATTTGAAAAATGCTATAACTTTGATAATTTTATTTGTATCAAACAAAGTCATGAAATAAATTGTTCGAATTTCTTTGAGTTAATTAGCGGCAATAATTGTCTCTGCCCTTCAAAGCCGCAACCCAATTAACGAAAACCATAATATTTGATTTTTCCACGCAAAATTGCTTCGGTGCGCACTAACAGCCAACCTTCTGCTATTTATATTAACAAAGCATTTTACTATCAGGTAAATCACATAATCTGAAACTCAGTAGTGCATATGTAGTGCTTTAGGTCAGTGTTGAACTGTGATCATTCACGTATAGAACTGTTAATTGATTCGAATTCGTCTAAAAACACGAATCAGTCGTGCAAGCACCCAAAGTATTTGGTCGAGCACCCCAATGAGTCGGGTAGTTACCTCACTACTTCATGCGCTGGCTGTTTCGGGCGAGTAACCGAATGGTTGGGGTAGTCGCACGACTCAGCCGGGCGAGCGCAGCAATCCTTTCTGTGAAAAATAAAAAAAAGAAAAGCCACCTGGACTGCTGGGGTGCAAATCCGAACTACACAAGCATTCTTGGCTCAGTGTATCCTAATTAAAATACTTTAAAAAAGTATTTTTCGCCTTAGAGTATAGTATTAATCAGCTTTTCTATTTGATTGTATTATTCTTCTTTTGACCAACGTTTTTCAAAAACATATGTTCTATTTCTAATGTATTTCTCTTGTTATTTCCGTTATAATAATTGTCTAGTCTGCCTTGAAAATATAATAATTACAAGGAATTAAAAAAAAAGATTATCAAAATCTGAATTTTAACAAGTGATATGTACAAAATATAAGGACGTCATATGTTATTTTCAAACACGTTTATATAATTTTACAAAAAATGTGCTATATTTATAAATTCCACTTTTTCACTGCTCTGAAAAAATTTCTAAGCTAACTTTTTGTGAAAATGCTTTCTTTTTTGAGGCAGGGAATGAAATGGAACATGCATTTTGTGTTTTGATGATTTTGAAATCCCATAAGAGCAAACTAATTTCAGATCTTTCAGTGCAAAGGAACAGGCCCTTATGAAAAAGAAGTATTGGTAAATATTTGATCTGAAACTTTTTTCGCGAATTAGCATTGGATATCCGATACTTTTTTGCGAAAAGAGTACTGGATACTATACTTTCCAGTACTTCTTTTTTATAAGGGGGTTCCTTAAAATTTTCCTATATTTTGTTCTTTTGCGTCAATTTTTTCATTGGTTAATTTATTTGTTACACACTTCATTTAACTTTTTGTATCTTTTCCAAGGATTTAAACTTTTTATATTTGATGCAGTTTTTCACAATTAAAAAAATCAGTCTTTTCGAAAAATGTTATCAACAAAATTTATAAAACCGTTTAGAGTAAATAATTTTTTTAACAATAACTATACATCTTATTGAAAAAAGGTTCGCCACATGTTTCTAGAACTTCTTATAATGAACCATTTTTAATTTTCACATTTTAACGTATTTTGCATGGTTTACCCGGAATATGGAATTTTCTTATCCTAATAGAATTGTTCTTAATCCAAACAAAACCTATGCGTTTCATATAAAAAATAATTTTAAAAAATTTGTAGATCTTATGAGCTTAACAATTTTGCTGCTCAAGATTTTTTTCGCATCTCGTATAATTTTTCTGAATAATAAAATTATTTACTTTGCACAAAATATTTTCGATGCATGAAATCAGAACAGTTGATTGAAAATGTCTGGTTAACAGACTCGTTCTTTCTTTTTAGACCTCAAAAAAGTGCAAGTAAAAAATGCGCCAATACAATCAGACCATTTCTTCGAATACAGCCTACAAAGGTAGCGACAATGTCAACGATGCACAGTGGGAAAAAATGACTTTTTGGCTCAAAATAACGTACAGCCCACAAATATTGACTGATTAGACAAAACAAAGAATTAAAGAAAAGCTGATAAGATTTTCAGAAAAGTTGTTGAGCCTAAATTTCAAATTAGGCTTTTAATTTTTCATAAATAAATAAATATGACAAAAATGCCTATTTTTTCTATTTCACGTTTCCGGTGCTCGTTAATAACAGGAGAATTATTGAAATCACCTAAGTTTCACAAAGGAACATTATCTGAAGATGTTTCAATATTCGATGGTGAACAAAAAAATTTTTCATAAGCAAACTATTTGTTGAAAGTATGTTTTCTACGATTTTCCATAGTTTTACGTTTTCTTAAGTTATATTGCAAGAAACTTGAGTGTGAACAATATAATGATTAAAACACTTATTTTCGAGATTAATATTCTTAATACTAAAAACAAACTTGATAAATTAATGCATAATTTAAGAATTTTTCTACAGAAAAATTCGTTTTTTTCGTGGTCATTTTTTAACTAGGAACTTCATAACAATTTTAGTAAAATTCATAACTTTGTTAATCATTCTCATGATTTTCTAAAAAAATTGATAAAAAAATGCAATATTTGGGAATTTTTCGGCAGAAAAATTCGTTTTTTTTAGGCCAGTCACACTAAACCCCCCTCCCCACTCTAACTTTTTGTGTTTTTAATAGACCAGTGAATTGAGCCGCAAATGCGCTCATATGCGAAACCAATAAAAAATTTGCGTCACATTGATAACCAAGTTATCAGCGATCAAAATGAGAGATTGGGGGGGGCTGATACGATTTTTTAAAAATAAACACATTTTCTTCCATCCATCATGGCTATTGGTCATAATTTCAAATGCGCTCAAATGCCCAACCACTTAAAAATTTTTTCGCTAGCTAATTAACAAAAATAGTATTTTGGGATGGGGGCCAGTGCGACGCAGGTTTTAAATCTTTCACACTCATATAAAATTTAAAATAACGAATATGGACTCATTCGTCTCAAAATGCGCTCACAAGCGCCACAAATTTTTTTCTCAAACTGTCCACGATGCGAGGTTTTTTAACATTTTACAAAGTAATGACCATGTGATGGCCAACAAAATGAAAAGTGTTTGATCAGCAGTGATGATAGTACTGTCGCTTGAGATTTCAAATGCGCTTAGATGTGCCATAAAATTTTTCTGAATATCTTGAAAATGGCCCAAGATATGGAGGATACAACTTTTTGCAAAGTGATGCCCAACAATAAAACGTTCTTAATGCTCAGTGATGAAAGCACTTTCGCATAGTGTTTTAAATCCGCTCGTATGCGCCACAAAATTTTTTTGGATATCTTGAAAATTGCCCAAGACATGGAAGTCATAACATTTTGCAAAGTGATGACCAACAAAATGAAAAGTTTTTAATTCTCAGTGATAAAAGAACTGACATTCGAAGTTTTAAATGCGCTTATATGCGCTATAAAATTGTTCTGGATATATTGCAAATTGACCAAGATATGGACGTCATAACATTTTTCAAAGTGATGACCATATGATGACCAAACAAACAAAAAGTTTTGAGTCAGCAGTGGTGAAGGGCCTGTTATATGATAGGCTTTTAAATGCGCTTATATGTGCCATAAATTTTTTTTGCATATCTCGAAAATTGCCTAAGATATGGAAGTCATAACATTTTGCAAAGTGATGACCATGTGATGACTAACAAAGCAAAAAGTTTTCAGTCCGCAGTGTTGAAGGGCCTGTTCTATGATAGGGTTTTAAATGCGCTTATATGCGCTATAACATTTTTTTGGATATTTTAAAAATCGCCTTAGATATGAAGGACACAACATTTTGCAAAGTAATGACAAGCAATATTAAAATTTTTCATTCTCAGTGATAAAAGGACTGTCGTATGGAGTCTCAGAATCGCTTATATGCGCTATAATTTTTTTTTGGATATCTTGAAAATTGACCCAAATATAGTCATAACATTTAACAAAGTGATGACCATATGATGACCGAGAAAACAAAATTTTTTATTTTATGGTGGTGAAGGGCCTGTCGTATTATGGGTTTAAAAATGCTATCATATGTGCCATAAAACTCTTCTGAATATCTTGAAAATTGACAAAGATGGAGGTCATAACATTTTGCAAAGTGACGACTAACAAAATGAAAAGTTTTTAATTCTCAGTGATGGAAAGATTGTCCTATGAAGTTTTAAATACGCTCATATGCGGAACAATTTTTTTTTTATATCTTGAAAATTGCCCAAAATATGGTCATAATATTTTACAAAGTGAAGACCATGTGATGACCAACAAAATAAAAAGTGTTTATTTCGAAGTGATAAAGGAACTGTCGTTTAAGGTTTTAAATGTGCTTATTTGCTTCATTATATTTTTCTAGATATCTTTTTGAAAATCGCCTAATATATGGAGGATACAACATTTTGCAAAGTGATGACTAACAAGTAAAAAAAAATTTATTCTCAGTGATGAAAGAACTATCGTATGGGGTTTGAAATGCGCTCATATGAGCCTTAAAATTTGTTTGGATATCTTGAAAATTGCCTAAGATATGGATGTCATAACATTTTACAAAGTAATGACCATGTGATGACCAACAATATGAAAGGTGTTTGATCCGCGTTGATATAGAAACTGTCGTCTGGAGTTTCAGGTGCTCTTTTATGCGCCATTAAATTCTTCTGGATATCTTAAAAGTTGCCCAAGATATGTAGGTCATAACATTTTGCAAAGTGATGACAATGTGATGACCAACAAAATTAAAAGTTTTTATTCCGCAATGATAAAAGGAATTTTGTATGAAATTTTAAATGTGCTCATATGCGCTATTAAAATGTTATAAATATCTTGCAAATTGACCAAGATATGGATGTCATAACATTTTGCAAAGTGATGACCAACAAGATAAAAAGTTTTCAATCCGCAGTGATGAACGGACAGAGAGAACTATAATCAACCCTCTCATTTTAACTTCTTATCGATCCACCCCAGGTTGATATCACCAAATACCTATGTTTTCAGTATCCAGGTTGACAAAGGTCTTTTCGGATAGGACTAAAAATGCGCTCATATGCGCCACTCTCAAAATTAACAAAAAGTTATAATCATCCATTTCATTCACACTTCTCATCAATTAGCCTATGCGATCACCAAATAAATTTAATTGCAATATAAAAGTTTATAAAGGGCTTTACGGATAGGATTTAATTCGGAATTTAGTATCCTATAATTTTCTCGTTATTTCTATTTCCTTTTGAACTTCTGTGTGACAGAATAAGCAGTCCAGTACTATATGTAGATAAATTTAATTATATATCATTAATAAATTAAGGGTTTTTTAAAAATGCGTTCTCCTGGATATAAAATATGCACTAACGATAATCGAATCAAAACAGGCTTGTCTTTAAATGTGCCTAACGCTTTGAAATTAGAAAAACTTAAAAATAAAAATTAGGCAGCTGATTAAAGTTTGCGTCAACTCTTAACTGAATGAAGGCAGAGATAGGTTGTAAGAAAGACCAATCGATTTTCCGTTTTTGGCCAATTTTTGGTTTTCAAACTCCACTTTATTGAAATCTAAAAAATTTGAAATCTTCTCTCAAAATTAGACTAAGAACATAATGAAGCATTTATTGCTTTTTCAATTATCATAAAAATGTATAAAAGCACCTACAAGGCAAAATACTGTCTATCGCGTTGCACAGTGGTCAAAGTCAGGAGTTTGCTGTCTATAATCCTCTACAGGCTCTATTTCCAAACAGACGCATATGCACAGGAGCATACGAGGGCATTTGAAATCCCATAGGAATATCTCTTTATCACTGCGAATTAAAAACTTTTTATTATGTTGGTCATCACTTTGCGAAATGTTATGACGTCCATATCCTGGGCAATTTTCAAGATATTCAAAAAATTAATATGGCGCATATGAGCACATTTGAAATCCCATACGAAAGTCCCTTTATCACTGCGGATTAAATTTTTTTTTTTATTTTCTTGGTCATCACATGGTCATCAATTTGCAAAGTGTTAAAACCTTCGTATCGTGGACAGTTTTTAAAGTTTGCAAAAAATTTTTGTTGCGTATATGAGCGCATTTAAAGACGAATGACTTCATACCTGTTATTTTAAATTGCATGTAACTGTCAGCGATTTAACACCTGCGTCACACTACCCCCCCCCCCAAAAAAAGCTATCTTTGTTAATTAGCTAGCGCAAATTTTTTACTGGTGGTGCATTTGAGCGCATTTGAAATTGTGGCGGATAGCTATGATGAATTTAGGAAAATGTGTTTATTTTAAAAAAATCGCGCTCCCCTTCCCCCCCATTTTGATCGCTGATAACTCGGTTATCAATGTAGCGCAACATTTTTTCTTGGTGGCGCATATAAGCGCATTTCAAGATCTTCAAAATCATGCAACTTAAACTTTAATTTTTCAAATGTGGGGCTGGCGTGTCGCCCCGCCCTCCCACGTAACACCTTCTATAACTTCTAGAGTTTTGTGGCACAACATTTTTTATTGGTAGCGCATATGAGCGCATTTTCGGCGCAATTGACTGGGCTATGGTAAACTCAAAAATTGATAAGGAGGGAGCTGGTGTAACTGAACTGATATAAACATAATTTTTTGGTTGAAAAGTTATCTTTCTTTGTTAAAAATGGACTTTTTTCAAAGATTCAACTCTTCTGGTTGAAATTTTAACTGTCGGTTGGAAAATTAGTTTTTTTGGGATAAAAATTTTACTATTTAATTGAAAAAGCAATTAATTTTAGTTGAATATTTAAGTTATATGGTAGAAAAGTCATCATTCTAGTTAAAAATTCTTCTTTCTTGGTTGAATTTTTTTTTAATTCCTTTTATTTGATAAAAGATTCATATTTTTTTATTGAAAAATCAACTATTTTATTGAAAATGCAATATACTTTGACGAAAAAAAGTGTAAATTTGAAGCGTTTTATATTGACTTCTATTTCACCTGTTTTGAATATTTTTTGGGCAACTAAGCTCACTAGAAACGTGACAAAACGCGGAATAAACGTGAAATCCACATCTAAATCACTTTCAGGGAGGTAGGGAAAAGAAAAAACCATAGTCATCAAGGAGAGGAGCTGGAGGGTCAAAAATAGTCCAAAACCGGTAACGTATTTTATGGACGGCCTCTTGGGTTTATAAGTCTTTAGACAATTCAAGAACCCATTTTTCATTAGTAAAATGCGATTTCCGAATATGACTCTGAGCACTTTTGACACGCCAGTTCTAAAGCGAAATCAACTTTACGAGACTCACCGAAGACTTTTAATTACAATTTTACAACCTCGGATAGGGATTCGTTTTAACTTGCCTTAAAAGCCTTTATTTCTTACTTGCTTTCATACTCTTTCATAATTTCTCATCGAATTGAATTCTGT
>JAUELO010000330.1:807059-820102 GCA_032357855.1 Amphibolips quercusostensackenii
CTTACTGCGCCGCTTTGTGCCAACTAGTCCGCTTTTTCGTTCCCCTTGATGCCTGTGTGACCAGGAACCTTAATGAGAGCTACGTTGTTCTTTTCTGCAAGTGGTTTAATGCCTTTTGGAATTCCTAAACCAGCTCTGATGTTACATTAATGTCGCTTGGCTGTCCGAGCAGATTTAAATTCGTTTACCAGCAGCGTTTGCCTCTATTAATATTTCAGCGCAGCGAAGGATGGCCAGGAGCTCCGTGTGAAAAACTGTGGCGTGCTAACCTATCATCCTCTTTCTCGCGCTGACATGAATTTCTTCTCCTGACTCTCCTACTCCTTTGGAGCCGTCTGTGTACTCGAGTTCACCTTAGAGGAGTGGATTTCTATTTGCTTCCTACAGATCTCGGCTAATGGTGCAGAAGCAGAAAGTTTCAGAGAAAATATTTTGCCTTATTTCTAGAATTGTCAGCGTGCTGATGTCTCTTAGAAGCCTTGTATGCCTAGTCCCCTGAGTACATTCATTTTCTTTTTCTATACGGCCTATAGCGTAAGCCGACCTGGCAAAATAGTTATCGTGTATTCGAGCCTAAAACTATAGTCCTTTCGGCTGAGACTTTCGGTCGTCGTAAAGTGAGTAATTTGCGAAATAAGGTTCGCAGTGTTACACGTCCGTAAAAAGAACTTAGAGTGGATTATGTAGCTATTTAGGACCATTTATTGCTCTACAATTAATTAAGTTACGTCAAAATAACTTATATAAAACACCTGGTAGAGTTCCGTCGCTGCTTCACGATACAAACGGAGATCCAATCGATAAACAACTCTCTATCGCCCTTTCAAGCATAGAAAAGTAAATGTAAGGTTTAATTGTATACATTTAGCTATTTATCTGTTATTATCTTCATTTCATCTTGTCAAACCTAACTTATACTTTTATTCAAACACTGCCAACTGACACGGTCCCCATTATACTGATAGTGACAAACGAACTCACAAAAAATAATTGCTCATGTCTTACCAGCCTGACATAATCAGCGATTCTGGTCTCCATAATTCTTACTTTTTTAAAACTACCCTCGCCCTTTGCTCGAGACGTGACAGCCACAATTATCAAAATCGAGCCCTACTTTCTTTATCTGCCTCTGGTCAGATGAATTCTGGAAGTGTATTGGTGAAGGCACCCTCTATGTCTAAGGAGTTGCCCACAGCATATCTTCTCTGTTTCAGCTGTTACTTTAATTTTGCAACAGCAGCATGGAGCGCAGCTTCTGCAGACCTGCCTGCCTAAAAGGCGTGCTGCCCTCTGCAGCAGAAAGACTAAAAGCACCTTATTCCTGATGTATCTCTCGACCAGTTTCTCTAGCGTCTTCAGAATGAAGGACGTTATACTAATCTGCGGAAAGTACTTAGCAGAAGTAGCCCTTCTCACCAGGTTTGAAAATCAAGGCCACTCTGCCATCTTTACATGTCAAAAACACGTGTTCAAGGGCAATGATTGCCCTAAATAATTTCGTCAAAGGGACGACGCCAAAATCCATGCCCTTTTGAAATAGCACTGAGTATACGCTATCCGCCTTCGGTGATTTAAAGGGGCAGAAGGACACAATGCCCTATTTCAACTTCCTGATATCAACGATCTTGGAGACGAAATTCCAGTCGGCCTTTTTCCTCTCCTGGACCCAGCCTTTCTCCTCTTGGTCGGTTCAAGCTCGTTAAAAAACCTGGGAAGTAGTCTCTTATTAGGTCATTCAGCGTTTTTTCTTCATCTTTGGCAAACTCGCCATTATCGAGCCTCCAGATTTTTTGCCTAGATCCTCTGAAGTCTCGCTGTTTTAAGGATGTTCTAAGATTCCTCACAGAAGCACCTCAAATCGTTCTGTTTGTAGATACTTACGTTCTTATTGTATTCATCCTGAACCGTCCCACAGATGCCCAAGTCTATAGGCCGTTTTGGTTCTGTTTGCCCTGTTGAATAATGCTTTAGTCTTTTTACGGAGTTTTTCCAAGTGGATGTTCCACCAATCTGCTCCTTTCCTAGACTTGATTGTACTTGTAGAGCAATGGCTCTCATATGATGTAATCAGAGCTCTTCGTTAAAAATCCGCGGCGTGCTCTAATTCATCTATGGTACTGTGGCTTATGGAAAATTCCACAAACCTGACTTTAAGTTCCTCTTCATATGAGTCTTAAAGTATATGTTTGTGGTTTTTATTACTTGAAACTGACGGTTTTTCTAGGGCTAACTGGAAAAAGATATATTTATGGCACAAGAGAGACTCTTTGTTAGAGACTTTTCAGCCTGCTATCTTGCTCCTTAATTCTGCTGAGCAGAGAGTCAGCTTCAAACCCGCTTGGTATTCAGTGAAATCCCTTCCTCTGCCGTTAATGTTTGTGCTTCCTCACACTGTGCGATGGGAGCTCCCGTCACAGCCCGACAGCAAATAAATTCTATTCTTCTGGCAGTGCTGAATTAGCGCTTTAAACTCTCTGTAGAAAGTAGAAGCTTCACAGCGTCGCCCGGGAAATAAGCTAAGGCGATATACACCTCTAGTCTTTCTCCGCTTAAGACCCTGACTCTCACCTTCATAACGGTGAGTTCCTTGGAGCAGACCTTGAGAACCGAAATCGCATCCATACCTTTAACAGTTATGCATGCCCTTAGTTTTTTTCGCATGGTCACTTAAATATGGAGCCACACCCTCTAATATTATAATCATTTCCCTGTATAAACAGGATTAATGGATTAGGGCAATCCCTGTCTGCACCACTGCCATACACCTAATAAAACCGCTAAAACTCCATTGCTGTGATGCAAATTTATCAGCATCATTAATATTTCCGTCTTAGCTATTAACAGAATAATTCGGGACGTCCCTTAAAGTCATCCTTTTTCTTGCCCGTAGCCCAGGCAGGAGAAGTTGCTCTATATGATGCTGCGATATCTAAGGCACCTTCTGAGGAGCATTGGTTGTTTTTCAAGAGCCGCTCTCTGCGAGCTCTTGATATTTGGGTACCGTTATGGAGGATGACCTCTGAAAGCAGCCACCTCAGGGTTCAGTACCTCTGGTTTACGATATCAAGCTCTAAACCAATTAGATCTTACTCATATAATATACACCAAGAACAATAGCAAATATACAGTGATATCTAAGTATTCATAACAACTATTTATTCCTGAAATGAAAATTTTTGCAAAGCTAAAAATACAAGATTTGTCTTTTATCAGATGTAATGTTATATCCCAAAACATTTCATAATTCCAATTTATTTTTTAAAAATGTAACTACTTATTTTTCTATTTTAAACATTTCTGCTTTAATAACATCAGATAATTTTAAAAAATCCCTACTTATTAATAAAAATCAAATAGATCTTAATGATATTATGAAACACAGCTACAAAAAAAGTTGAATTTTCGACGGACTCGACTAGTTGAGGTCGGAATTTGAAAGTTACCTTCCATTTTCAACATAACTAAAAAGACGTTTAAGTATTTTTTTTAGGGTATGTTTAAAATAGAAGCTAATTAAAAAATTCAGACCTCAGATAAAAATTCAGACGCTTGAAATCATAGGAATTGACTAGTCAAGTCCATAGGAGGTCCAACTTTTTTTTGTGTCACTGTGTTATTAAACCATAATAGTGAGATCTTCAAATATCAAACTTTAGCAAATTGTAGTCCTATTGAATAGAAATTTCTAAAAAAAAAATGTTGCTATCAAGACAAGATTTTAATAAGGTGAAATTATCGGATGCTTTTCGGTTACCATCAACTTCAATGATTTGTATCTATTTTAATATCAATTAAAAATAATTGTCTTCTGCAGGTCGAAATTCGAAAATAAAATAAAATTGATTTTCAACCTTTATTTTTTAAGATCTGATCATCACTTTTATAAATAATGATTATTATGTCAAAAACTTAAAGCACGCGAATGTCGTATTCTTAGCTTCGCAAAAATTTCCATTCCATAGGCAAACATTTTCTATAGCTACTATGCAGTCACGTCCTATATACTCGTGTCTTTGGTCCAAATTTAAAGAGTAGCAGTGAGTTAAATGCCCTTAAAATCTTTAAAGTGTCATGAAATTCTTGAAAATCGCTACAAATCCATCGAGAGATATTTAAATCCCGTTATACCTTCTACATTCCATGCAATCTTTAATATCCTATAGGGAGTTATTCACAAAATATTTAATACATTCAGGGGGTCGGGGGTCTTCTACAAGTCGAAATTCGAAAAAAATAAAATTTATCTTTGACCTTTATTACTGAACATCTGATCATCATTTTCACGTAAAATGTTTATGATAGCGAATTTACGCACGCAAAAGTCGTATTTTTTGATTTGCAGAACTTTCCATTTCACGGGTAAACAGTTATTAATGCTACGAAATTGTGACGTATTATTTATTCGTGTCCTTGGTTCAGATTTATAGAGTCGTAATGAGTTAAAAGCAAAATTTTAAAACAATGATTTTGCTGTAAAAGTGTCGGACTTTGAAGCTGTAAATTTTTTAAATCGTTCAATTAAATAACTTCAATGTAGGCGAATTTGACGCCATCTGCACTTTCGAACGGTTGTTTAGTTGGATGACACTCCTACGTTAAACAGCGGAATAGCGTTTGAGCGCCGCCTTAAATTTAAATCCCTGAATTGGAACTAAAATCCAGTATAACGCCTAAATGCCGGTAATTTTAAATGCATATTAATTTCAATAAATTTTAATCTAAGCTAAAATGTATAGCTATTGACATTCAAAAATATTTTGATGAAAAATATTCTTATTATTCAATTTTGTTATAAAGAAATACAGCGTTATTTATTAGTTGCAAAAATATTATATTTTATTAGTAAAGAATTAATGTAATTTATGATTACATTAATAACGTCATAATTCCTTACAACAAAATCACTTACCAGCAATATTTTTTATCCAGATGTTTTCATGTGCTAATAGCTATACCTTTTATACAAACAAAATATGAAATTCGTTTTCTTCCTCTTCAGACGCTATAACGGAAAGGCCTATCTCAGTTTCGCTCCACTGCGGTTGTTATTTGAATGTCCTAAAATTATTTTCTGTGCATATATCCAAAAAAAAGTCTTTACTGCGCGATCATTTTTTAAAAAATTTTATTCATCTTGTTACAATAGATTGTCTTCCAACGACAATTGTTATTGTTATGAATAAATGCAATAAACATATACACTCATATCGCGGTTTTGCACAAAGCAACTTCTTTCCGTCGTGTCGTTTATTTTTATCTGATAAATAATATTCTAACAGAATAGATTGCCATTAAACAACATAATTATCATTGTTTTTAAAAATTCCTAAAAATGAATCTACAGTTGACACTTATTTTTATTTAAAAATTTATATTTTGCTAAAAAAAGAATCTTCTGTGTTAAGAAAGGCTAAAAGCAGCGAATCTTTTAGAAAGCTTATGAAATTCAACGTCGCATGATATGTACCTAGTAAAATTATTTCCGACTTTTTGAAGAGGATGTATGATGTGAGAAGTTTCTACTCAAAAATTCAAGAATATATCAAATTGCTTGCCTTAATTTTAACGCATTCTCAGTTATTATCTCGGAAGGACAAGCATGCCATCTATATAATATATTGTATAATCTATGTACAAACAAAGCGCCAGAATATTCCTTCGTTACACTTCTAACCAAATTTTTCATTATTGCATTGATCAGCTGTCCCTTAGCTTTGAAAATATGAGGGTCGTTTATTCTCTGGTTTTCGCCATGGTAATCATCCTTTATTCTATTGGTGAATATAACAGGTTTCTGCCAATAACCATTTGCCCACCGTAATAATTTTACCCGAGACATTGTGAAAGCTTGGCTTCATGAATTCTTTTACATTGTGAAAATTCTGTTCAAACCAATATAGTCCTTTTTTGTAAAAAAGTTAAGTTGTAGATATATTTCCCTGGTGTTTCGATTTCCTTATTCTGAGAAGCTTCTGCTCTTTTTATCCAAAAAAAAATATACAACTATTGCACGATATTTCTGCAGTTCTTATCTAGTTAATACTTCTTTGTGTTCGCGTTGGATATTGATTTTATTTATTATTATTTTTATTAAAGCAAAAAATAAAATATGTGAAAATAGAATGATGAGATTTAGAGAAATATTTAAATATAAAGAAATAGTAAAATAAAATGATATACAAATAGTATGTCAATAAACAACAGTTTTTATTATTTTAATATTCATATTTGGATATTATCACCATTTATAACAATTAAAATTTTTATAAACATTTTTTATTATTAAATTAAGCAATTTCACATTTTTAATCATGAAAAATTTTTCTTTTTAGTCAAGTCACTTCTTTTCTTTCCTAAAGAACAATATAAGTATAAAAAATATTGCAAGAAAGAATTGGTGTTGTTGTGGACAAATTCACTTGTATCACATTTTTGAATATAAAAAATTTTCATTTTCCTTACACAAAAATTTTTCCTCTCAGGTCGACAATTTAAATATTTTAATTAAAAATAAAATTTTTTATTAATAATTCATATTTTCAGATTGGAAATTCAACTGTTTATACAGAAAGTTCGTCGTTTGAGACTGAAATTTAAACAATTTGGTTGAAAATTTTTTTTTGACCTAAAAATCATTCTTGGTTGAAAATTCAACCAATCTGGGCCAAGAACATGAAGAAATATTGCGCGATTTCTGAATAATCATAAAAAATATTTATTCGTGGAATGGAAATTTCTCAGTAGCTAAAAATAAGACATTTGTCGGTTTTAAGATGCAATGGCAGATCTCAAAACATTTTATATTTTCATTTCATATTTAAAAAATGTAACTATTAATTTTTTCCTTTTAAACATCATTAACAATACTATCATAATTAAACGATAATGGTGAGAGTGTAAAATCGATCTTAATTTTTTTTAAATCCTTAATTTTTGTTGTTAAAAATTTCCGCTTTTCGAAGAAGAGCCTCTTTAGTTACAAAATATATCCTGTATACATCCTAGCCATCCTACCTATGCCTACAAAGATTTTTCTCAGCTATCATAAAAGAAAAAAGTTTTTACTATATTGAAATCGTTTTAACATACGACAAAGGTCCATACTACTGCTTTTATAAAAACAAAGACCCCATTTTTGACGAAAAAACTACATTAAAGTTGAAATTCGTAAAACTATTAATGATTGCACAAAAGACAAGAGAAAGACTGCTCTTATAATTTACTCACACGACCATGATCGAAAACTTTTATTTTTAAATACAAGAATTATTGGTTACGATAGAAATTACAAGAAAAGGAATTTAAAAGAAATGTTGCATATTACCAAAAACACTAATTACATCAACAAAAGAACTAACACAGCTTTTTGTGATATTCATTACAGCTTCATTCTTTTTATTGATAATAGATTATTTACAGCAATCTTTTAATCTTACAAACTTAACTCGGCTCAAATTTGGCTAGATAGTGCACTATTAATTTATCAAAGGGTCAAATGTAAAAAAACTTAATTTCTAACTACACTGCACTCTTCTACATAGTGTAAAATAGTAAAAATTATATTTTCGAGATGTTTTGTGGACTTTTGCACATGCATGTGAGAAAAGATTCAGGTTTAGTACAAACTATATCTTTTATTGAAAAAGTTTAACTGGCAAGTAAAAACTTTTATTTTTTTATAATAGCAAAAAAATTTTCTTTGTAGGCATACGTAGGATGGCTAGGATGTATAATTGTATATAAGAAATATTTTGTAACTGAAAAGGCTCTTTTTTGAAGAGCGAAAGGTTTTAGAAACACAAATAAAGGATCAGCAGTTTGAAGAAATTAACATCGACTTCAAATTCTTTTACCCGCACCAAAAAAATAACATCAAAGTACATGATAATGGTGAGATCTTTGAAATTTAAACTTTGGAAAATTGTAGTCCTATTTCATGGTAATCTGTAGAAAAAAATGTGGCCATTAAGATAAATATTTAATACAGTAAAATTTTTGGATTTTTTTCAGGTACTATCAACTTCAAAGACTTGTAACTCTTTTATCATCAATAAAAAAAATGGTTTTCTACATATTCTACATAACTCAAAAAAAAAAATTAATTTTTGACCTTCTTTCATAAGGATCTGATTATTACTTAAAAAAAAAAATTATTATAATAACAAATTAACGCAAGCAAAGTTCGTGATTTTATCTTCACAACAATTTTCATTACACGAGTAAAAATGTTATAACTACTTAGCAATCACTTTCTATGTATTTGTATCCTTGGTCCAGATATAAAGAGTAGCAATGAGTTGAATGCAAAATTTTGCAATCAAGATTTCGCTGCAAAAGCATAGTAACTTTAAGCTTTACATTTTTTAAATCGTGCAATTCAATATTTTCAACGTAGGTGAAATTAACACCATCTGAACTTTAAAACGGATATTATTTGAATGTCGTAGAATTATTTTCTGTAAAGATATTCCAAAAAAAATCAATACTGCGGCATCACTTCTTCTTATTTGAAAAATAACATCTTGTTACAATAGATTGTCTTTCAATAAAAATCGTCACGGTTAGAAACAATTTTCTTCGGACCGATATTTTTTTCTAGCTCGCGAGCCAGCTCGTAAATTGAGCTTTTGTGCATCCCTGATTACTGCTTATTCCTATCTTAAACTATAGTCAGAGTTCTAAAATTAGGCTTGTGATGCTACAATCTTAAAGATTTGTTATGGCGTTAATAATGTGATTTATATGCATAGTGTAACTTAAAAATGTGCGTTGATTGTGTTAAAGTAATCATAAATTAATCGTAATTATAATCAAAAATATCTCATAAAAATGTTAAGCATTAAGTCTAATATTTCTCTGTTTTTCGAGAATTTCGCTGCATGCGTGTTCTAAATAAGAAATTTTCAGGATTCTTCCCCGAATAATTTTGTCTGAATATGGCTGGTCGAGCTTTTAATAAGTTTCTCAGGGCAATGTAACCTCATTGTCCACAGTCGTGATTCAGAATTCTGCCACAAGGATTTTATGACATACTAACATACATTAAACGGAAATTAATCCTCCGTTTCTTTTTGCAGAGTTAAGTTCACAATTTGATTGTTTACCTAATGGCGAACCGATTTCTGGTGTTTTTCGTGGTGGAACATCTGCTTCTTCTGAGCCTCCTCTTCCTACCAGGTCCAGGTCTCCTACTACTAGGTGCATGGCTTCACCCACCAGGATTGCTTCTTCTGATGGATATGAATTTAAACTTGACCAACTTCAATTTATTCGACATATTCCCTACACAAATTGGCGCCGGGTATTCATTAATATATTTTTTGATTTTATAGTATGGTAAATTAATATAGTGCATTATTGGGCATTTAGTATTTAGAATTAGTGATGATAAATTTATTTTTAACTACACTTGAATCTTCACAAGTATATAAATAATAATTATAAGCGCGTATTCTTGACTTTTATCTTTTTTAACGATTATAAGTAATATCTGACTTTTAAATTTGTAAAAAATGGTGTTGATATTATTTAGCTATGATGTAGTCTAAAATTGCAAAACTTTTTTGAACTATACTTTAATATAAATATTTTACGGAGATAATTTTATAAAAAAGTGTTATTTAAAAGAAAAGTTGAAAATGATTAAAATTTAAATAAGTGAACTTTTTGGTAATCATCCATAGATTTATTTTAGGTGAACAATTATTTGATTATACATTTTATTATATCTTGTATCGTTTTTCCAAAAATTGCAATTGCTTATTTAAAATGTAATTGTCACGAATTAAACATAAACTACGCATCCTATTAAAAAAGGTTAATAAGGGAGATCATTTCTGCGTAAACAATTTCTGTCTGTTCATTTTTTTTTATTTTGCGTAATTTAACTGTCAACTGTAATACTAAATTTTTCAGTACCTTTTCAAGTGGATTAAACCAGAACGGTTGGCCAAAAAGGTTGTTCTACGAACTTCATTTTTCCGTTTTGCTACGAAAAATGTGTACCAAAGCGCAATCAAATCTGATAAGTCCTTTAAAAGTTATCCAGCACTACAATGACAATAGCGACAACGAAAATCAGGGAGACACCATAGTAAACCTGTTTTTTCGGTTTTATAAGGGGGGTTAGATTGGTGTGCGGCGCTGATTTTTGTGTTACTTTCAGGTGAAAAGAAGATCCCAAACTATAACAAAAATTTTTGTACTAGTTCCAGGTCTTCTACTACCAGGTGCAGGGCTTCACACACTAAGATTGCTTCTAATGACGGATCTAAATATAGACTTCACCAACTTCAATTTATTGAGCTCATTCCCTACAAGAATTATCGCCGGGTATTCATACTTTGAAGATACACTTTTCCTAATGATGAGCCAATTCAATTATTCGTGGGAAGGAATGTTCATGTACCCATGCCAACAGAAAAACAAATTGTATTGTCATCATCCGAGGGTGACGTATTTGTAATATTGAAG
The DNA here is from genome assembly GCA_032357855.1 of Amphibolips quercusostensackenii. Lineage (NCBI taxonomy): Eukaryota > Metazoa > Arthropoda > Insecta > Hymenoptera > Cynipidae > Amphibolips > Amphibolips quercusostensackenii. The sequence continues at coordinate 817,533 of JAUELO010000330.1, forward strand.
AGTAGAAATTTTTTTGCTGGAATATATTCTTATAATTATCGCAGTCGTACTCAAGGACGGGCAAAAATAAACATAAAAAGCGGTGCGATTACCCCATTGACCTTATATGGGGCCCAATTGTACGTAATTTTAGAGTAGAGCGTGTAAAGAACAATCCTGTATACCATTAATTCAATTAGAACAAGTGCGAAACAAAAGGTATAATTTTTCGTTATCTAAAGTCAGCTGAAAATTTTACAAGTAACTAGTAATTAACGGGAAGTCCAGTGAGTAAAAAAAGCGTTTTTTAGTTTGTCTAAAAATACAAAAAATTGAGCCGTTGACAAAAGTTTTTTAGAGACGCCTTCGAAAAAAGATGCTTTGCGGTGAACAAGATAACTCTTCAACGGATTATCGACAATAAAAATTATAAAAATATTTCGTTAAATGAAATAAATGCTTAGGACACGACGATCCGTTTACATTTTTATTATTTTTTCACCCAGGTTTAGTGGTCAAAAAACTGAAAGAGTTGACTTTTCGCCTAAAAAATCCGCCATTTTGTATCTGTAAAATAGCAAAAAAATCGATAGACAAGATCGTTGTGTTCTTGAGATATATATTTTAAAAATGTATACTAAATTTGGTGAAAATCGGTGCAATATTTTTTGAGAGAGACTGTTTACCGACTTAAAAAATATAGTTTAATGAAAACATGTTTCAAGTTTTAGTCACTACCTGTATCTCGTGTATTCCGCTCGACGAGCGGAGACTTGCAGCTCTGAAACTTGGCAAGTTTTGCTTCGATCGACTTAAAATTTTGAGGAAATATTTTTGAGATGTCATACTACAAGAAAATGACAAAAAAAGATTTTTAAACGCTCCGGACTATAACTCCTCTTAAAAATAATAATAAAAATTCAATATATTATGGTTCTCAAGGCTTGAATCTTTCGTCAATACCCCAGCCAGTATTTTGGAAACAAATAAAAAATTTCGTTTTTATTCTTGCTCGATAATATTCTTCAAGAAAAAATGATTATAATTTAGGTTTGAAAAAATGTCTCCACTTTAGAGAAAATATCGTTTCTGGTATTGTACCTACACATGAATGAATTCTTATTGATCAATATTAGTTTATTGATTGAATAGTTTGTTAAACTATGATTATATTACGAGAAGTCAAAAGAGCTAACATTCGCGTCAAAAATACAACTGTTTAAAATTGAATAATTCTAAATACAACTAATTTCAACTTAAAAGCATTCTCAGTCGAAATAATTAAACAGGTACAACATTAGGTAGTGAATTTGATTTCTTGTTTTTAATATTTTTTTTAAGTTTTCACGATGAAAGCAAAAACTACGCATCTTATCAAAACAGTTCCGAATAGGGATGTTTTTTAAAAAGTGGTCCGTTTTAGACAATGAGATTTTCAAAAATTAATAAACTCTAAAACTGTCTAAAATATACACATTTTTTAAAATTGATTATAACCCAAGTGAGTTTCAAAATATAAAACCAAGAGATCATTAAATATATTTTTTATGGATATGAATTTTTTATGTTGTTAAAGGTCACAGGAACTGACCTGCAACTATTATAAAACCAATAAGTTTTAACAAATTGTTATGTAAAACAAATAAACATATTTTAGAATATAGGGAAATTGACTGTTTTCACGCTTTCATTAGTTTGATCGATTTTTAACTATACCTAAATCTTTGCAAGTATCCAAGTAATAATTTTAGCCCGCATTCTTGACTTTTATCTTTTTTAACGTAATATAAGAGATATCTGACTTTTACTTTTGTAAAAAAATAGTGTTAATATTATTTAGCAGTGATGTAGTCTTCAATTGTGAAACTTTTCTAAATCATACTTTGACATGAGTATTTTATGGAGATAATTTTATAAAAAAAGTGTTACCAAAAAGAAAAGTGAAAAATGACTGGGACTTAAATAGGTCAACTTTTTGTAATCATCCATAGATCTATTTTAGGTGAACAATGATGTGATTGAACATTTTATTAAATCTTACATCGGTTTTTTAATTGCAATTGTTTACTTAAGATGTAATTATTATGACTTGAACAAAAACTAGGCATTCTATTAAAAAATGGTCACTAAGGTAGATCATTCCTGTGTGAACAATTTCTATTTGTTTATTTTTTCGTATCTCGCATAATTTAAATGCTAACTGGAATATTTAATTTTATAGTAGCTTTTTTTACTGAGTAAAACCAGAACGGTTAGTCAAAAAGACTGATTAACGAACCTGTAAACCCGGTTTTCCGGATTCACAAGGGGGGTTAGTTTCGTGTCCGGTCACGATTTTTTGTTACTTGCAGGTGAAAAGAAGTTCCCAGACTATAACAAATTTTTTTTAGTAATCGTTCACACTTAGGGGTTGAAATCACCGCTCCTATATTGATGAATCTTTCACTGTTATAAGAGGTAACATTGTTTTTTTTTTAAATTATTTTTACACGAAATTGTTCTAATTGATGCTGTTTCACAATATTAGCTTAAGACGTAAAAACACACACCCTCTAGAGTATTATAATTTGAAGAATCTACCCTAAGAATGC
>JAUELO010000330.1:888838-899884 GCA_032357855.1 Amphibolips quercusostensackenii
CTAATATGTAAATCTCAAGGTAGTTAAGTCGAAATATCAACAGCTTATCTCTCTTATCCCACATACGCTCCTACGAAACTTTTCCAAATGATAGTCAGAAATTGAACTTCCAACTCCCTGCGTTTCGTATTCTCGTAATAAATTAATTCTCTAAATTAATTTGCGTTGAAGACCTTTTTAAGAATAATAATAATTGATTTTCGGGCGTTTTAAATAATTAAACGAATCTAATATTGTGTTGCAAAAATAAACTGTGGATTTATTTGAAATTCGTGTCATTTCCAATTGTTGTTGTTTCAAATTTGATTATTTGAAGTTTCAGACATTTCCAATGTAGAATAATTAACTTTTTGTGGGGTTTCACAATTAAAGGCGTCTTTTAATTGTATGCTACTACACAGTCTGAGATTATGTAGTCTTAAAAAGTCTTTTTAATTATTTTTTAAAAATAATTTATTCATACCTCCTCATACACTTCCCTTTTTCACTCTTTCCATATGAATACTTTGGTCCCCGGTAGTGCCACGAGGCTAGAACAGAGTGTGTTGATGTGAGTAATGTTATAATAATAATAAATTATAAAATTTCAGTTTTGCACCCACCGAGAAACTTCTGACAAAAAAGAATTCTCAACCTTTGCACGAACACGACCTCCCGATACCCAAATATCAAAATCCGTCGTTTCTGTGCTAACCGCCTTTAACTGGACGAAGGTAAGTTTTGAAATTAGGTATTCACAGATTCTAAATAGTTACAAAAATTATAATTGAGATATGAATTATTTACTAGATAAATACATTCTAAAACTGAGAGAAACCTTAAATTATAAAGTCAATGATAATGTACTGTCAAAATGATAATTTGAAAAAATGGATAGAGTTAAAATCAATTTCATACAAAATCCTCTTTATTCTGTATCGACTCTCTAAACTTTGATTAGTAAAAAAAGGGTTACTGGATTATATCAGTAAAGATTTTCACTGACAAAGAAATATCACCGAGTAGCAGTGACATTGCCACTAAAGTGAATTAGTAAATTTTGAGTTTGACTAATTCACATTATGGAGAATTGCACTGCTAATCAGTAATATCCTTGTAAAATATTTGCTGATATGATTCAGTAACCCATTTCTTACGAATTCAAACTTGGAGAATAAACATTTTTTGTCAAATAATTATTTGAAAAACATTAGTGGTTCAATGTCTAGCAATTACAGGGTCAATTACGAAAGAGTTGACTCACTCGGTTGAAGAGTACACAGAGAAACCACAAGCTTTTTTCAAATTTTGATATTTTGCGATGCTTATCTAATAAGTCCTTTTGTTTATAGCACTACCAATTTATAATTACTTTTCATGTTAAAAAAATTCTGACATAGAATGTCACGGTTTGGCACACAAAATAGATAATTATTTAGAAAGACGGCTGTCATTAACAGAAATTCTGAAATCAGCTACAATGTATCATTATAACTAACCATGACTTACAATTATTTTAACAATGGTTCACCATATTGCATCCAATTTCAGATATGCATTCACGGCTATCTTAATTCAGCTTTTACTGAAAAGTTGCTTGCCCATCCCGGTTTTTTGGAGATCTTTTTTTTGGGAAACCTCCTAAATATTTTGAGCGAAAAATGATCAGTCGTTAGGTGGCCTTTCAAAATATCTTATGCTTTGACTTTTTGAGTACATTCTTTTTTAAACCTTGGCTTAAAAACAGCTCAGTCTCAAAGTTTTATTTGCTTATGTAAATCTTCCAATTTTGCGCCGAAAAAAATATCACGATTGTTCAAGGAAAAGAGGTATTTGGAACCTTTATAAATTAAGTTAAAACAGTGAAAAAGTCAGTTTTTTTCAATTGCTTGTTTCTTGCGCGCTTTGTAAAAAAACCATTGCAGAGTTAAAATAAAGTGTTTAAGATTCCCCGAAAACTTAAAAAAAAAATGTTCTACCTTTAACAGTTTCAATATATCGTTTGTTGTGTATCCTGTATAAAAATCTTGCGTTTTTAAGTTTAGGCAGACTAACTTCCCTAATAAAAATTAAGAAAAAAAAACAATTTTTTAACTACAATAGATCTTAGGTAATCGCTTCCTAGAATAGTCTAATTTTTTATAAAATATTGTAAAACACGTAGTTTCTGAAAATACCTCACTTCCTTGCACACAAAATTCATACTTGTACCTAAAACAGTCTAGTTTGAATAATTTTTGAAATATTTCTTAGAGAAGTGAGCTTGTTTTTAAAAGGAATCTAAATAATTCGCGAAAACTTATATATGTATTTTTTAAAACAAGCACATTTTACAGGAAATATTTCAATAATTATTCAAATTATACTATTTTATTTACAATTATGAATGTTGGTGCAACAAAGCAAGATATTTTCAAAAACTTCGCAGTTAAGAAGATTTTATAAAAAAATGGGTCTACTCCAGGAAGCGATAACGTAGGATTCACTGTATTTAAAACATTGTCTTTGTTTTAGTTTTTCAGAAAAGTTAGTCTACTTAAACTCAAAACGCAAAATTTTCATGTAGGATGCACACAGAAAAAAAACTTTTTTAAGAACAAAGAAACGGCGTTAAAATGTAATGAAAGAAAATTGTTAGTTAGAAGAGAGATAGAACATTCTTTTTTAGTTTTACGCGGAATTTTATCTTTTTGTTGGACGCAAAACAAAAGAGTATAAGTAAATAGAATTTCAAGACTGCACTGCTTTCAAGCAGTGTGTGTGTTCCAAGAATGCATAAAAAAATTTTTATTTAATTTTCATGTTTTTGTTTTAAAAAAAAAATGATATTTAGAGGTCCCGCAAGCACCGTAAAATTTAAAACGTATTTCCTATAAGAAAAAAGACGTTTTTGTAAATTTTAGCTAGAATCGTCAATATTAAGTTATCGTGTTGATCCTGAACACTTCTCTTCACAATTAGCTATACATACAAAACATTTCTCTTCAAATTTCACCCCCATAAGTCCGTGTTATAGTATAATTTTAAAAAATGCATTTTTTATGCGTGGATTGGAACAAATTTGTGAGGGTATATGCATGAAAATTCGTAGAAAAAAATTTTGGATCACCCTAAAAGGCAAGCACCTTTTCAATGACAGTTGGTTCCAGCTAGGTGTGCATTAGTCACTTGCTTTTGATTAATATGCTTTTTCCATGACTGACATTACAGGTCACCTTTATGTACATGAATTCAAGCTTGTTCGAGTTCAACAAAATGTCAACCGTCGCGAGCACAATATTGTCATCATTCGCAATTGCAGGCATTACAGTAAACCATCTGCGATCCTGGGAGGAGCCCTATCACGTGACTTACATGAAGAATCCTTTTCACAAGCTTGTCAGCGAGACATACCGTGAAACACGAAGTAAGTGCATACAATCTACATAGTTCCAAACTCGTAAACTTTCTGCTTGCAATGCTCTTCAACTTGTGTGGTATATGTACTCTTATGTAGAGTGCCGAGTGCGGAGTCTAGATTGCGGAACATAGTTCAGAGTTTAGAGTTTAGATCGTAGCTGCTGACTTTTGCAATATATACTCAATACTCAGGTTTTACTTTGAGAAAGAAAAGGGGTGAGACTGCTAACAACTATCGCAAAAATCCTATCTAGCAGACTGCTTGTTTTCTTCAAATGATATCTGTTTTCCAAGCCATTCACAAATTTTTTATGAGATAGAATTACTGTAGTTAAAAGGCAAATTAAAATTTTTAGAGTAGAACTTTTCAACCCAGAATTTTCATTTACACCAGTTTTTCGTTATATGAAGGTATTTATTGGAAATAGGAAGGATATTGAAATTGAAAGACGTTTGAGGGCTAAAGGCCTTAGCGTGATGTTAATATCTTTCAATCATAAGGAATAAAAAGTATTTTAGATAATTTGATATTGATTTAAGAAAATAGGTGGACAGAAATGAAAACAAGTGTCGGACTTATTTCAGAAATTCAAAATAATGTCTATGGTAGCATAAATTTTGAAAAATAGTAGTAAATAGTGTCATACAATTTTTTAAATATAAAATCGAGTAATGCTGAACGCTTAAGACAATTAATCGTTCAACAAACACCAAACAAAAACGGATAAATCACAGCTAAAACAAATAAATGATTAAAACAAATAATCCGTTAAAGAATTAGTTACCTGAAATGTGGAAATAATCACGTTCAAGATCGTGAAATATTAGTCATTTTTGCACTTCAGGTGATTAAATCTTTAACTTATTACTTCCTTTGATTACTGAAATCATTATGAAATTTTCTGAGTAAAGTCCAAACAAAAGGGGTTTTTTCTTCAGTAATACCATTGATATAATCGTTTGTTTTTTTTAGCTGTTTTGAATAATCTTTTTCGGATAGCCTTTTCCTGATTCAACCGTTTATGTTTATTTGGTATTTGTTAAACGATTAATTGGTTGTAGCATGCAGGACTGAAATCAAGGGATTAAATATTTTTGAAATATGGTATATTTAACATACATCTCCTGTAGAATCGCGTGAAATCTTTTAAAATCTTTAAAAATATCCCAAAAGCTTTGAAATCCATTAAGAACACGTTAAGTCTGTTGAGATCCTCTAAAAGTTTCTGGAAAATTTCGTAAATCGGTTTGAATCCCTTGAAAATTTTTAATTCCTTGAAATATCATAATTTCTTTTAAAATCATATAAATCCTTTAAATATGGTAAAATCCTTTGAAGTCTCTTGAAATCCGTTAAAATATAGTAAAAGTCCTTGAATTCTGTTAAAATCCATTTAAATTCATAAACTCGCTTAAATCTTGTGAAGTCCTTATTATTCAAACAAAAAAAACTCCTTAAAGATTCTTCAAAATCGCTTATGTCTAGTAAAATCCCTACAAATCCTTTGAAATTTCGTAATTTATTTTAAAATTTACTTAATATCTCTTAAAATTTTTCCTGCAAATTTGTATAGTTTGAAATCCTCTAAAATCAGATGAAAGTTCTTGGTATCTCGTGAAATCTTTAGAAATCCCTTTATATGGTTTGGAAATTTTTCAAATCCCTTTAAATCTTTTGAAATCTTCAAAATTTTAAAATGTTTTCAAATGTCGACTTTTGTGATGGCGAATATGTTATTTTAACCAATCTAGCGAAGAAGTTTCAAAATATATTTCAAGCGAAAGTGCACAAATAGTTGGGTCAGTATACGTCAGAAATAACAGGATCTGTCCTTGGTCGTTCTATTTTGATAAAATTTGGTAAAATTGTAATGATATATGAAAGAAATTTTGGACCTAAAGGATTTTAAAAAATTTTAAAAATTGTGGAAGTTACGCCATGTTGAATTCCGGGGTCAAATTTGTTCAAATTATGAATATTTCTGGAAACGATAATTGTATTTTGATCAAAGTTGGACACATTAGAGTTGAAATTATATATCTTGAGAATATAATGCAATCGCAAAAAAGTTTATTAATTTTGTCCAAAAAAAAATACAAAACAAATTTTAATTCCATTTTGCGTGAATTTTTCCCCTTTCAATTTTGCTTAAATATGGATAAAATGGTTCGTCCTTGTAAAAATCAGTCTGCAGGCCACAATCTTAATCCAATTTTAATGTTTTTTTTTTAAATCAAAGCTTATCAAATTCTCCATAGATCGGTCTAGGCCAATTTTGAAAAAAGTTTTTTTCTTCTTTTTCATTTAATAACAAAAATGTGAAAAAAAAATTTTCTTATAAGAGTACCGGTTTTCGAAAAATACTTGGATTATTCAAAAATACCTAGAATTAATGAAGCAACTATTCAAATAACTCGTCTAATAGCTTTTAAATTGTTTTGCAACATAATGAATTTGTTATAAACAAATAAATGAGTGGAAATGCATTCATGTGTTTTCAACGTAATTAAATGTAAATAACTAATTTCTCAACTTTTAGGAAGCTTTTATGACAATTGACAATTTTCATTCTTAACAACAATTGTTTAAACAAATTTTTATTATCTGAGGCAATTTTTAAGAAAAAATTTGCGTTTCTTAAGGGTATTAGCAGATCGTATCGACCGATAGCACAGGGACATCAATGAATAAGAGTCTGCTAATACCCTAAAGAAACGCAATTTTCTTCATGAAAAATGCTTAAGGTTATAAAAATTTGTTTAAACAATTGCTGTTAACAATGAAAATTTTTGATTGTCATATCAGCTCCCCAAAAGTTTAGAAATGAATTATTTGAACTTAATTACGTTAAAAAGCCCAAGTTTTTACCTCTTGAAATAGCCAGACAGTGCATTTGTTTATTAAATTTGTTTAAACAATCATCAGTTGCTGTTGGATGAATACATCTGATAATTTTATGACATTTTCGTATAATTTTTGGTCAATTCAATAGAAAAAACTTGATTTATTTCAACATAACTATATGCTATCTATAATTGTTTATAAAATTTTTTTATAAAATTTTTTATAAAATTTGCTTATAAAATAACACTTTACTTATTATATTTCATAAATTCAATTAAAAAACGGCTTTTGACTATAAATTGTTTAAAGTTAGTGCAAATAAATTCACGAACCACTGCCAATCCCATGAATCCATTTTCACTCACTTATTTGTTTATAACAAAATTAATAAGTTTTCAAACAATTTCTAAGCTATCAGACAACTTTTGTAAATAGTTGCTTTATTGATTCTGGGTATTTTGAAATGAATTCAAGTATTTTTTTTAAACCGATACTCTTCTAAAAAAAATTTCATTTTTGTTATTAAATAAAAAAGAAATCAAAAACTGTTTCCAAAATGGGCCTTGACCGATCTATGGAAAATTATATTAGCTTTGATTAAAAAAAAAAGAAAATTAAAACTGGATTAAAACTGTGGTCTGTAGACTGATTTGTTCAGAGACACCTTTTCTGACCCACTGTGCTCGGGAAGCGGGGGGTCTCACTGATATGACGATATCTTGGGACCCAATAGTCTGCATGACTTTTTTTTAAGAAAGGTGATTTCATAAAGAATAATTTTATCCATATTTAAGAAAAATTAAAAGTGGAGAAATTCACTAAAAATCGAATCAAAATATGTTTTCGACTTTTTTCGGGCAAAATTAGACAAAAAATTTTTTTGATTGTATTATATTCTTAAAATATATTATTTCACCTGTAATGTGTCCAATTTTGATCAAAATCCAATTATCGTTACAGAAATATTGATAATTTAAAAAAATGTGACCCCGGAATTTAACAAAGCGTAACTTCCGCAATTTTGAATATTTTTAAAAATCCTTGGCCTAAAATTTGTTTCATATAGCTTTATAATTTTACCAACTTTTATCAAAATCGAACGACCAGGGGCAGATCCTGATATTTCTGTCGTAAGATGACCCTAAGGTGTATTTGTAAGGTTGTAAGGGTCTTTTTAGTAAGGACCCCACTACGCTGCAACTCAGTTTCTTTCTTAATCGCTGTGCCGTCTCACCCTTGAATTCCATTATTTTGCGAAGGGAACTTCTCATAACAGGTGTTTAAAAAAATAGTATGTGATGCACGTGCGCATAGGTGATTCACGACTCATGTGATTGTTACACTCATCGTAAATCACCTACTTCGCGCATTAGCATCACAATATACTATTTTTTAACCAGGAGGAGATTTTAAAATGTAATTTTTAAATGGCATACACAAATATTTGAATTATTGTTTAAAACGAAAATCTATTTTTATTTGAATTTCTATATTCTTCTTGTAAAACAAGGAACAATTAAAGTATTTTTTTAAATTACTAGCCAAATTTTCAATTGGAGAAGTTTAAATAATTGATTAAATGGACTATGTTTGGAAAATACAGAGCATAGAGTAAAAGCACTCGGAAATATCTAAACAAAAATATTTACAGTCGAAACTGGTTGTTAGGCCCCTGGATTATAGCCTTCCGAGAATTGTCGCCGCGCCGCGATCTATTGTGAGAGCCGTGGCGGGGTTCGTTAGCTGTCAATCAAGTGCAATCAAGAGTGAAAAAATAGGAGCGTAGCATTAAAGCGATTGTGAGCTCGCGTCGACCAACAGTAAGGCTCTGAAGACAACTGAAGCCGATTGGATGTCGGATTATTTCGTGTCATGCAGTGATGCTAACCGACCGCAATTGTATCACTGTAATTTAAACAAATAACTATTTTCTTCTTAGAATAATAAACGTGGTCTCGGAAGAGGAAAAGTGTACAAGTGATAAAAGGATACCGCTGTGAACTCGCTGATAATAATCGGTAATGATTTTGCAATTTTTCTTAAGATTATTTATTAAATTATTGAAAATTTTTGTCCTGACATAAATTATAATATTTTTAAAACTCATGTAAACTCATAAAATTGTCATTGTACAAACGTACATATTTTCTGCGCTGTGACGTACAAAAAAAATATAGACATGGTGCATTAAGTAGAATCGTATAAATAAGGTAAGCATTGTATACTCTATTATCGCCTTATAGAAAAATAATGTTACTTGCATTCTCAGACACTACACCGCCCTCAGAAAAGCACACTTAGAAACCTCACAAAGGGTTGCTATCACTGGAGAAAAAATTATGATTTGAATATCTTGAAGGTGAAATGTAAATTTCTTATTGAAAATAACAAAATCTGCAAACCTTTGAAGACCTTTCATGATCATCGACCCTTATTCGCAAAGATTTATTGTTCTTAGATATCGAGATAGTGCACTCAGACAGATTCAACGTACAAATTAATCAAAATTGAGATCATTCTATGCATCAGGCTTCGAACTTAGAAACAATAAAAAAAAAATTGTAACACATAGGCAATTATCTATGTTACCGGCGCTTACATTGTAAAAACTACTGTCCACATACAATGAGATTCGAGTTTCAAGTTTTAAGAAGAAAATAGAAGGTACAAAATAATTGAACCTGGACACATGGACTGAAAATGCTACATTTGCAAATATAGAAACAATTTTAAATTACAAGGATTTACACTGTAACATTGCAAGTTAGAATTGTAGTAGTTTTCAACAATTAAAAACGCAAATATTGTTAACGAGTGAAGCAGCTTAAGGTAGTTGTGTCAAATATCAGATCTCTGAAAAAAAATTTTCTGTGATACTAAAAATCAAAATAATACTACTGATATTTCAAATAAAAAACATTTTTTTACTTCAAAATTTTTTAAACTCACAAAAAAAATTCATTTAACAATGTGTTTGGCAATTGAATTTGATCTTCATATCGTTTCTAACCAATTTTCGAAAATTGGTTGAGTTTTAATAATATATAACCATTTTTTTAAATTTGTAAGAAGTGACAGAAAGAAAAAAATCCAATTACAAACAATATTGTTAAAATATTCATTTTTCGTATGTTTCAACTTTTTCCGCTAAAAAAACCATGCTTTTTCTCTCATAAGAAATGACTGATAATATTATTCCAACTTCTAAAATTACAGAACACTTTTTTCCCCTGGAGCCCTGACTTTTGGCACGATAATTACCTCAAATTTAAACAAATGCAAATCATACACTTTAAAACTTACAAAAAACATTTACTTTAACAATGTTCTTTGTGACTGAATTTTATCTTACTATCGCTTCTTACCAATCTTCGAGAATTGTTTAACTTTTAATCAAATCCATCCATTATTCTTTACATTGGTAAGAAGCGAGAGTAACAAAAAATTCAATTACAAAAACTATTTTTTCTTTTATAAGAAATGACTGATAGCATTATTTCACATAATGTCACATAATTTTTTAGAATGCAATCTCTGTGAGTGCCAATGAGTAGATTCGACCATGATTACAGTCCGATTAGATCACTACTAAACATAACTAAGATTATTATTAAATTCGAATTTGCCGATCTATGTTTTTTCTACAACATCCTCAATAACATTGATTGTCCGACGTTGTTGGCTCAGATCACTCTACGTGCGCCTTCAAAAAACTTCCGTAAAAAGATGCTATTTAAAACACTTTACCATCAGACAAACTACGATCTCAACTCAGTTATTGACAGATTATGTAAAAAGGCGAACTTATCATCTGGCTCAATAGACTTTCTTGATAGTTCTCAGTGTAACTTTCAACTAGATCTGCGAAGAATCCTAAGTCTGATTGACAATAGTGCGGCATAATATTATGTATAATTGACTTTATATGATCAGCTTACGACCAATAAGACATTATGTCTGATTATCTCTTCTATATTTTTACTACATTGAATCCTACCTTTGTAACTAGCTCTATACTTCTGGCAAACATTGCGGACAATATTAATCTATTTTAGTTTAAGCTATTTTTATATTGTCCTACGTTAACCATTTTTTCTGTATAAAAGGGTAATATCCCTTTGATTTCCTAAATAAATAATAAAATAATAAATCTTTGCGAATAAGGGTCGATGATTTTAAAATATCTCCAAAGGTTTGCAGATTTTGATATTTTCAATGAGAAATTTACATTTCTCCTTTACGATACTCACATTATGATTTTCTCTCTAGTAATAGCAAACCTTTGCGAGGTTTCTGAGTCTTTAATGTGTCTGAGTGTGCCTTTCTGAGGGCGTTTTAGATTCTGGGAAGGCGCCATTTCCATATTTTTCTTGTACATTACAACACAACAAATATGTACAACGATAAGTCTATATTTTTATATGAGTTTTAAAATTATTGTAATTTATGTCGAGACAAGATTTGTGAATAATTCAATAAATAATTTTAAGAAAAATTGCAAAATTAATATCGATTATTATCAGCGAGTTCACAGCGGCATCCTTTTATCACTTTTACACCTTTCCTCTTGCAAGACGACGTTTATTATTTTAAGAAGATATTATTCACTTAAATTGCAGTGATACTGTTGCATTCGCCAATTATTCGGACTTATCAATAAACAAACAAAAAAAGATCACAAATTGAATTTTTTATTCAAATTTAAAATTCCCGCCAAGACAAGCGGTGGCAGCAGCAAGCAGATGCTGTTACGAGCGACGAAATCTCGCTCGTTTCTGCACAAAGAGAGCAGCACTATTATTGCGGGAGAATTTAAATTTAAA
>JAUELO010000330.1:1092812-1103111 GCA_032357855.1 Amphibolips quercusostensackenii
ATGAAAATCCATCAATTCTTTGAAAACTCGACCGCCATATTGAATCCACCATTTTGAATTTTTGAAAATGCAACATCAGTTTTGACATCAGCGACCCCAAGCACCTGTGTATCAACAATTTCATCAATGTCTGATAATTTCCAATCTTTCATGTTCGCCATATTGGATCCGCTATTTTCAATTTCAAAAATCTAACATCAAATTTGAAATCAGTGACCCCAAAAACGTAATTATCATCAATTTTATCAAGGTCCAAAATTTTTAAATAATTTATGTCTGCTATATTGCATGCGCCATTTCGAATTTTGAAAGTAACATCAGATTCAAATTTAGTGACCCCGAAAACATAATCACCACCAATTTTATCAAGGTCAAAAATGTTTTAATAATTTGTGTCCGCCATATTGAATCCACCATTTTCCATTTTTTAAATCCAACATTTGATTTAAATTCAGCGACACCAAAACCCCTAATATACCCAAGCAAAATAAAATCGGATCACGTTAAATAATTTCATTTTGAGATGCCCACATATGTGTCATAATGCAAAAGTGGCACGAATTCTTTTTGACCATATATGTGTCACTGACAGTTAAGGGGTTAAAGCCATACCCGCGTGCCAAAAATATTTCAAGGTACTTGCGAGATAGGTGCAGAAAGCTCTCATCCTTGGGTCGCTTCGTGTCCTCAAGATACACGAGGGTTTCGCCAGCCTAGTGTTGTGAATTCATCGTGCCCTATGGCCTCCTATCTCTATGGTGGTGATACGTGGTCATAGGTGGGATTTATCGTGGTTCTACTGAGAGCCAGTGTCATTTTCATAGATGGCAGTTGCTTCCAGCGGAACCCTACGGTAGTTGTTTAACATATTTTATTATTTATAATACAAAAGTAACTACTAAAATAGCGATAGTCACGTTTTTTCTTAAGTAACTTGCCCATCACCACTTAGTAGGGTCATTCGAAAAAAAACTATATGCCTAATTTTCATTATTTTTTTTAGATTTTTTATTTGAGTTTATATGTATAGGAGAAATTTAGTTTTTTATGCAGACGGGTTGCTGAACTCCAGCTTTTATATTTATTTTTCATTTTCACGTCTCTTAAAAAAAATAAATTTTTTTTTATATAAACTCAAATAAAAAATCTGTAAAAGTTGTAAAAATTAGGCATAATATGCAGATTTAAGAATAAAATTAACATTCACGATTTTTCCAAAACTCTGCGATAAAAATTTTTTTTATTCTATTTTGACTCCGCGCAGCCTCAATATATTAATCGAATCATTTCAAATTTTATACACATTATAATGGACCCAAAAGGAAACTTTTCAGTGCTAATGCGTTTTCAATTTATAAAATTTGTTTTTTCGATCCACCCTACTGTCTAGAACAGATCTGGGTTTTTTTTCCGGTCAGTTGAACTAAGTCCCACGAAAAGACCAGGTTTTCTAGGGAAATCAATGTGCTATGTGGAGTTATTACAAAAAACAAAAATTGAAATTATAAATAATGCTCTAAAATATTTCCAGGATTCATATCATAGTGAAATTTATCTAATTTAAAACTACAAGTGAAATAATTTGATTTTAAATGAAAAAAAAATTGAAATTTGAATTTCGGGCAGCTCTCTTGCTTAAAATTTTCACTTTCTCGTGAAAATCTTGTTTTTACAATGGATTGCTTTCTCCTCTTGCTGTTCTTGGTAAAACTGCTTATTATCCACTCAATATTTGACATGAAATGCCATTAAGTGTCTGTCAAATAAAAGGTTCTCGTTACACATATAATATTATTTACGCAACCAAGTGTTACGCGAGGTCAGCCCATTGCGTTCAGCAGCACAAATTATCTTCCGCTTCTTGTACAAAATTAGAAATCCATAATCGCCTCTGATAATGTATCTCTGATTAGTCTGGAACATTTTTATTTCAAGACGCAATTCTGCTTTCAATTCATATTTAAAAATAGTTTTCCACCATTCTCAGTCTAGATTATTTAATTGTTAAGAAATAAATTATTAAATTGTTATAAAATTATAAAATTTTACGTTCTGTAAACAATTTTAATAAATCTACTCGAACCAACATAATTTTTTAATATTTATATCTTGAAACATTAATGTTATTTTTAGCCGTAGAAATTGAAGTATTTTTTAAGCGTTCAAGACTGAAGAATTTTATTTTAAAGGCATTCACCATTTATCAGAGCGATATTTGTAATATGTATTTAAAATTGCACAATCCTTAATTGGTAGCGTTCGAAATTGAGAAATTTTAAATCGTAAGATTCCAATATAAACCATTTTTAATTGAAAGTTCTTAGGGAGCAACAATTTTAAATA
Organism: Amphibolips quercusostensackenii; assembly: GCA_032357855.1. Classification (NCBI taxonomy): domain Eukaryota; kingdom Metazoa; phylum Arthropoda; class Insecta; order Hymenoptera; family Cynipidae; genus Amphibolips; species Amphibolips quercusostensackenii. The sequence continues at coordinate 1,095,156 of JAUELO010000330.1, forward strand.
AAAATTTTTTAGGAATTGTGCACTCCAAAATTGACAAATTTTAAATTGAGGCATCAAAATTTTAAGTGTCGTTACCAGATTTTCGTAAAAGAAAAATAAAACGAGGAAAAATCAAGTTAAATTTTCGTTGCTTCGTTGATTAGTTTCTCAATAAACAAAGGAAAAAGTTTAAATTTCATTATTTTCCTATGTCGATTAGTTAAATTTTAAATGCTATAAACATGAAATTTTTTCATTTTTAAGATTTGAAAACAGTTAATTGAAACTTCATCAGGAATAACTTTGGATCAACACATGTTTTCTGTCTATATGGAGTTCTTTTTGTATAATTGTTTTTCTATTCCGCGTAAGCCCTGCAATCGTGGCAATGGTAACGAAAATTCGAAAATTAAATTTGGAATGAAACGTCAAAACATTCGATGTTATTTATTTCACATCAATTTTAAACTCAAAAGTTTTTTTTTTACAAATCTAACTTCAAACTTTTAAACGGGAATAAAAACAGGAACTTGTGTTTGCTTGATTGTCGGAAGAAAATTTTAAACTGAATTCGGTAAATTTTGAAAATAATTCTTCTTTCCTTTAAAGATATTATATTTGCTGTTACCGGCTATGTTTATTTTACTACTAGCACTTCTATTTTCGTTTTATTAATGTAAGCTTTTCCAGCCTCTCTAGCCTTTTTATTATTTTCTGCTTATTCTGAACAATTCAATATTCTTCTTTCACCGTCGACTATTTTGACATTCCCTTATAAATTCAATTTTCAATATTTTTTACAGTTTAGCGTGTGCAGCCTTTCCACGGAGTAGAAAAAGCAGTTTTAAAAGAGGCCGAATTCATTTCAAATCGATCAGGCAGTCCATGCTCATGTCAGAGAATCATTTGACTCTCAAATATGCTGTTTTTCAAAGGGAATAAGACGACACTTATCTCACCGATTTTTCGAAAAAATTGTTTGACAAATTTATGAATATTTTTAATGTTTTGAATTTTTAAATTGAAAACGCGATTGACAAAAAAATAGTCAAAACTTTGGTTAAAATTGTGATATTTTTTATCTGATATATGTATTAACTTTTTTCTTCTTGATTAGTCGTCTATTGAAATCAGTTGAAAAATTTAAAAAAATGTTTAAAATTTACGAATGGCGGCAGTTCTGTGAAAATATTCAAAGAAAATTTATTGAAATGGAAGTGTCTACACGTACTGAAAAAATTTGTTGTTATTCGTACCGAATTGTCGGTACATTTAGACCCTTTTCCAGATCCCACTATATTTACCAAAAAAATTCGGCTATATTTGTACCGAAATTTCGTTGCACGTAGCGACGGCCTACTCAAAAACCCCAGTTTTTTTCTCTTGATTTTTTTTCAAGATTGGTCCTAATGTAAATAGTACATTTTCTTTGCATATTTTCACTGAAACCGACGCCATTTCGTCAATTTAAAACTGTTTTGAAATATTCCAATGAATTTTGAATACTTTTAACAACAATTTTGACCATTTTTTGATAAGTCTCATGAATTGAGCATAGACTGCCTGCCCGATTTGCGTTTAATCAGGCCAAGAATAAATCTTTAGAATCCCATAAACACAAAAATTGTGTTGACTTAAAGTTATCTCTACCGAGGTTTCAATTGTTAAATTTTAAACATTTGAATTACGAATGAATAATGTCATGTTTCGAACTATTTCAAACTGTTACATTCTAAATTTAAACATTTGATTTTTCAATTTTTTTTAAATGAATGTTTTGAGCTGAACGTTTTCAGAAATAAAGATGTCAAATTGAAAATGTTAAATTTAGTCCATGAAATTCTTAGACTTTCCAAACTAAAAAATGATTTGTATCACTATTCTTTTACCCTACCATAGATTTTATATTTTACTTTAATTTCTGTTGTATTATATTGTACTTTATTATCGTTCTAATTTTGTGATATCTTATATTGCTCTATCGCATATTAAATTTCAATAAAACTTATGGCATAACGGCTGAGAGCATGAGTCTAATTCGACTAGAATAAAATTCTTAAATTTATGATACTATAAATTACAATCAAGACGTCTGTGGATACCCTGGAATGTAATTCCACAAAAGGCAGAAAACAAAGAGAATTTCCTGAGCGCTGCTAAAAATAGCTAGTTTCAGATAAATGCGTTTTTAAGAGACCACGAGTTGCGTTTACGCATTCGTGCTAATGAGTCGTGCAAAGGCTATTTAGAGTTTAAAATTTCGCGACAGCTGTTTCTTCAATTTCAACATTGACGTAACATTTCCGCTTTATATCATTTTTCAGAATTTTAGCGATTTGAAATTCTTCAATGGCTCCATTTAGTAATTAACTCAATTTTATTATACTCAATTGAAAAAATATTTGAAATTATCCTATTTCAAATTATATATAAAAAACGAATTTGTATTCAATTTTGTGCTTGGTGCTACTCATATAATATAAAAAATTCATTGAGCTTTCTACTAGAAAAGTTTGACAAGAATGTGAATGTAAGTAGAAAATGTCGTTTCGGTGGTGCAGAAAGTTTATAAAGTAGGTACACCTTTTTTTGCTAAGCAAAATATCCAATTTAATCAGGAGAGGCCGTTTTTAGTTGGACGACTTCATTTTTCGAAACTTCAAAATTAGAATAATCCGAGATTCATGAGATGAAAGTAGATTTCTGTAGGTTCGAATTTTATTTATGGACTTTTATACCCTTTTATAACGCGAAAAAAGGAAACAAATATTTGTAAGCTTTGCGACCGTTCTTAATAAATAAAGTTGAAAGACTGGAGGTCTTTGGAAACAAATTTATATTAAAAAAGACGTCATATATTCAGTACGCTTAAAATTATTTTTAGTGTTTGTATTATAAGAGTGTATGTTGATGCGATAAAACAATTTGTTTGATCTCCTTTAGGTTCAGGTAAATTAAGAACAATTTAATTGCTTCAAACCTTTCGGCACACAGTGGTGGCCCTTATTAGTGAATGTGATGAAATCTCATTGACAAAATTACATAGATTCTTGTAGGGATGCATTTCCCAATCTAAAGTTAGTACATATTAAAAATTATTTATGTGAAAGTAAATTTTTTTATCAAAATCACACAGTAATAATACGAAATTATCAAAAACATTGTTGTTTAATAGTTATACAAATATTCTTTAAAAAAAGTGTTGCGACGTACATTTGATAAAAACATTTACACTGTAGTAAAAATACAAATTATAAAAAAAACGAAGTTTCTCGTCGTCCCGAAATTCGGGATAACTAGCCCAATATTTTTCATACGCTTGGCTAGACGTCCCGAAAATTCGGGACGACTAGCTCATACCCTTTTCCAAGTCCCCCAATTTGTCGGGACGTCTAGACACAGTCAAAAAAAACATTACAGTTAAAAAATTCTTTAAAGAATGTTGTATACCGATGAACATTTCATGAAAATCCTTTCATCTAATTCCTTGAATAATTTTTGTTTTCATTTTTATTTAAAAAATAAAATAAAATTCAAATTTAGATATAAAAACTTCATATAATTTTACAATTGTGGTATTCATGAAAAAATAACACGTTCAAGTGTAAATTGTGTCTTTATCAAGAAATTACACGGAGAAAAATAGTTCGAGAAACTTCACCAAACTCAGTTGGGCAAACTTGGGACATATGGACATTTTGATAAAGTTTCATTTCTAGTTCGGTAAAGCGAAATTCGGTAATACTTCATTCACAAACATGAAAGTGTGAAAAACTGATACGAATATCTTCTAAGCTGTACTTAAATTAATACTTTACTTGGTAGTTGACATTTTAATGCAGATAATTGTAACAAATATGAAACGTTAGATAAAGATTACTGAACAGTTGGGTAAAACGCGTTCGAGTGCTCGGTAGAAAAATAAGTGAGCTTGCATAAAAGTCGTGAGGGAATCACTGACGCTCCAGAAACTTTAACTGACAGTTTGGTAAACCGTAAGCTTATGTGAATAGAAAAAACCTTATACACATCCAACAGCATACACTCACATACACATTAATCAGTCACAGCCAATCAGAATACAATTTCATCACAAATACACTGACGTAACCTACTGCTATTCAAACACATATAATTAACATATAAATAAACCTAATATAATACTACACATATAAGCCGCTTTCGACGAAACTACGCAGACGCACGCTCCACGCTGAGAGTTGAAATTTGGAACTCTCTTATATACTAATTAGAGGAATGCTTTCAGCACTTGTGAAAAATGACCAGTACCGTGACTAAAGTTTTCATAAAAAGATTTATATTATAAGATCTATATTTTTTGGAATATGTATTTTATAATTGCCACTATAAGTCCCAGTCATTTTTCACTTTTTTTTTTAATAATAACTTCTGTCTAAAATTATCTCAATAAAGTAATTACGCCAAAGGCGAATGAATGATTTTGTCGATGCTCCAAAATTTTTTTTACAAACTACCAGCAACATGATTAAAGTTTTGTAGTACCCCTAGTAACATTAAGGCATCATATTTTTTTTATTTTTACTAATAAATAAACGTAATAGTGGGCGCATGAACTTACTGATTGAATTTAAATTTAAGAAATATTTTAATTATAAGAATCCCACTAAATGCGAGATTCTAGAATGCTGGCAAGTTAAGCTATATGAACTTGTTTAATCAAAGTTGGCCAAGTAATTGTGTTATACTATACCATAAATTTTAAATTAGGATAATCTTGCTTACAAAATTTTATCTCGCTTAGTTTTCGCATGACTCATATGGTTTCTTAAAATTTATCAAAAAATTTCTGTAGCGCATTTTATAAGGAAGTCTTATTAATATATTTTTTCCAAAATTACTTGTCGAACTTTAATTTTACAAATTTATATATAGTTGTAGGTGACAGATTTTTTGCATCGCAGATGTTTTTAGTTGAATTTCCCGTTTTTTTCTAATAGCAGAAATAAGATAGGTACGCTTAATTATTTTGATTAAATTAAATTACCAATTTACAAAATACGAACAACTAAATTAACCGTCTGAATAATTTTCGCTAATTATTGATTGATTTTGCAATTTATTTTAATGGTACCGTGTTATTTAACTAAAATTTTGATTATATTTTTCCATTTCAATTCAAAATAAAAAGAGTGTCTTGGTTAACTAGACTTCACCGATACTTTATTTTCTATTCTCTTCATTTTCTTATTTTCTTGAATGAAAAATTCATTATTGATGAGTAATTGTAAATAATTTAATTTTTCACCCATCATCAATGTGTTAAATTTACAAACTATTTAAGATATCGGCATTTTCAATCTTTAATTAACAATTTTTAGTTTCAGAAAGGAATGAAGTAAGGAAAAGTGATGATCACGAGGACATTAGGTTTTGAAAATATAAAAAGTTTAGTTTACTGAACAATGTTTTTTATTTATTAAAAAAATAATAATTCCATAGTAACACGAAGTAATTACAACCATCCTTTTTTGATATAGAAAAATCCGTCTCATAACCCTTTTGAATATCCTCACAAATAAATTAAACAAATTTTTCCTGCTAAATGCGTGGAAAATAATTTTTTTATCTTACTAAATAAAAGCAAAAGCTACACAATTGGTAGGAAAACCACTAACATGACAAAAACCACTATCATGACATAACCACTAAAATGGCATCACTGAGGCTCACGCCAGGGGCGTTAACTTCGGTCCATGGTAAACAACTTCATAATTTCCTACTTTAATGAACTCTCATTTTATTTTGCAATTTTACAACTCATATTCATTATTAAATACTAAACGCCAATAAGGACTATAAGTAATCGGAAAATTCAATACCTTGTTTCAAATTGAAAAATTGGTAAATATCTTCGAGGTGACCAAGACTTGCATAGGATCCTGAAAGATTAGAGAGATGGTGGTAGCTGCCGCTCGACTATCGGTTTACCAAACTGTCGGATAAATTCTAACGTAGCAAAAATAAAAAGCTCTTGCGCAGTGGACAAACTTTCATACAATATGCAGAAGATTATAACATTACCAAAATTAATTTTTCTCTAGAATTCATTTAAGACTTTACGTAACTTTCAAGTAAATAATATATTTTTTACCTAGAAAGATTAACCGAAATTTATCATTCTGTAACCACTTTTAAGGAAATCATTAACATTGCATAATTTAAAGTTTGCTTGACTTTAAATTTGCAAACTAACTTAACTAACATTAAATTTTATCCAATTTTTCTTCAATGTATGACAGAATAGTTTTCAATAATTACACCACGTGCATTAATTATTACTTTTGAAAATCTTTACCACACATTTGGAAATTTTAATCTGCGTTATGAAAGTTTACTGATCTGTTATGTATTCTTTAAAATTTTGCAAGACACAAATTATTACAATAATGTCAAACATTTTCCTTTTGGTCTATATATCCCAATTATACTCAAAAGTTCGGTTAAGTTTCCCAATCAAATTTTCTCCGTGTATAAAATAGAATTGGAACAAAATATTTCGTTCCTTTTAACTCTGAAGAAAGATGAGGACGATCCCATGAAAAAGGGCACCCCGCTGGCTTCTTACACTTGCTTTCCAATATAAAAAACTGTCCTCCAATATCGCGATTTGAACAAAGAACATAACAAGCAAATACTTCTTTCAAATTGTAAATAATTGCAGATAGTTGAACTAACTACCTCTAATCTAAATCACTTCCTTATCTTCATTGGAAGTGAAGATAGTGCAGTTGCATATTTGTGTTAAAAAAAACGAATAATTTGTTATATTCTGCAAACTTTCAAACGGCAATTTGTTGAGAAGTGTTTCAAGTACAAACATACATTTTTTCATATTTTTCCTATTATTTTTTCAATAAAAAACTATGCTCCAAAGTTCACTGTCCTTAAAAGCTGGCAAATTTCCTTACTTTTTATCAGATTTTCGGGTCTGTGCGCTATAGAATTTTTTTTGGCATATTTGTTTTAGGCTTATAACAAACAACATTTTGACCTTCAAAATGACCCTTTATTCATTAGGCTACCATTTTTTCTTCGCTTACTTTTTAACGTCAAATCCAGAGGAATCGAATTTTCTCGTCGATAGTAGTTTACATGTTTAGTACCAATTCTTAGGATGAAGTTGCCACAATGTTCAAATTACGTAAAGAAAAAAAGTTTGCCAGGATTAAACCATTTTTAAACTAAATCTTTATAAGTGTATAATTATATCAGACAGAAACTTCATAATTGTATCATTTTTAAGGTTAATTTCGTTTGAAATTAAACAATTTTGAGTTCTACCATAAGTAAATATCTCCACATTGTACTTGTAGAATTATAATTTAAAATTGAAATCGTGTGAAGTCATACAATTTTATCAAAAACGAAACAAATTTAGATTTTAGTACGAAAAATCTTTCAGCTTCACATTTAACGCCATCATAATCAAATAATTTTAAATTATTTAAATTGTGTAGATAAAAATAACAGCTATGATATGTATCTACGGACAGCTTCAAATTTAAAGCCATCATAATCAAATAATTTAAATTTTTAATTATTCAAATTGTGTAGATAAAAATAGCAGCTATAATATGTATCTACGGTAATTGAAATTATTAAAACGAATGAAATAATAAATTCGTTTCAATTTGTAATTTAATAATTCCTACTATCATATTCTAATTAAGTTAATAAAACTAAAGAAGACAAATAAAATACCAAATACTATTGAAAATTCCATGTCTTTTCCAGGTTTATTCTAATTCATGTTATTATCAACATAAATAATTAATTTTTTGTTCTTATTTAAATATGCGTTTTGTCATGAAACTGAATCCCGAATAATCTACGTTCTTTCGAATTGAAAGAGTGCCAATTCAGGCTAGACGAAAAGTTTATTCAGACTGATGTACAACCGTTTAGAATCACTCTGATTAGCATAATCCTACAGAG